>JAKFHT010004518.1:5000-200916 GCA_023783455.1 Erythrocebus patas
CATGGCAAATCCTGTCTCTACCAAAATACAAAAATTAGCTGGGTGTAGTGGTGGGCACCTGTAATTCCAGCTACTCAGGAGGCTGAGGCAGGGGAATTGCTTGAACCCAGGAGGCAGAAGTTTCAGTGAGTGGAGATATTGCCATTGCACTCCAGCCTGGGTGACAAGAGTGAAACTCCTTCTCAGAAAAAAAAAGAAAAAAAGAAAAGAAAAGAAAAAAGAAAGAAAGAAAGAAATGACCAGAATGACCAAATCATAGCTTAAGAAGAATATCTAAGACCAGGTATGGTAGCTCATTCCTCTAATCTCAGTACTTTGGGAGCCTGAGGCAGGATGATCACTTAAGCCCAGGAGTTTGAGACCAGCCTGGGCAACAAGGTGAGACCCTGTCTCTAAAAAAAATTAAAAGATAATAGCCAGAGGACCTGGCATGTTTTGCCTGAAGAAAATACTTGGGGGACATGCCAGCCACTTTCTAAGGCCTTAAGCCTGCTACATAGGATCCAAGGCCCAGAAGTAGGTGAGGTGAAGGTGGGCCCTAGGTAGCCAGTTCTCAGCTCAATACAGGAAGGTCTTTCTGACATGTTGACCCAAGATGAACAGTAAGCATCCTGTCCCAGAAGTATCTGAGTGCTGGCAGAATCCAGAAGTCTGAGGGTCAAACACTGGATAGGGGAGTAACTATTTTATAGGCCCTAAGTAGCTCCTCCAAGTGTGGAACTAGGACCATCTGACGACCACATGCGTCACTGGGGACTTGTTAGACACATAGATCGAGAGGCTTCACCCTAGCCACTGAGTCAGAATCTGCATTTTCAAAAGTTGCACAGGTGATTTCTGTGCACATGAATGCTGACAAGTACTGATGTGGAGATCATCTGAGGAAGACCCAGGTTCAAGTGGACTGCTGCTCTGAAAAGCAAGAGTGGGGAGGAATGCTGGGGCAAGGAAGAGCACGTGGTGCTAGAGCCTGGTCTCCATGGGATGGCCCAACTGTGCTTCCAGCCCAGCTGCCCCAATTATATCTTTTTTTTTTTAATCTAGTAGGGCTGAGAAGAGTCAGTCAAATTTGCATAAGGATGCCTGAGGTAAACGGGATCATGGGCACAGGTACTCATCTGACACCTCATTAAGCCATCTTGGTAAATGTTCTCTAGAATATCTGTTGTTATTTTAGGAAACAACATAAAGAGAATGGTATTTAAAAGTATCACCCTGGGTGGGAATTTCTACTTCCTTCCAGTCGTTGGCAAGTTAAGCACCTTGGGAATTTTTGGGTAAGGGAACATTTCTATACATTTTCACACATCACACAACATCAAAGTTTGTCTATGCTGCAGGTTTTCTTTCCCTTTTCCTCTGCTGGTTCTTTGGGTTTGCAGATTTACTCTAGTGTTGGTTTTTAGTCTTCTGTTTTCTTTTCCCTTGCCACTGAGCATTTTCTGATTTTACTTTGATTTGCAACAGGCGAGGGTATTGCTTCTGGATGTTCCATGACATCCAAAGCATAAAATGCTACACCAAGTTGCAAGAAACTTTCAGGTGAAAAGGCAATTTTATGTTTCATGGTTAGGACCATGAAAGGCACTTTCATGGAGGGGTATTTTTCATCTTAGATCTTCACTGGGATGGCATCCAGGGATTTGCAATCCAGTAGAAATTTCACTTTTCAGTTATCCACTGAATAGTCTGTTTGCAGCCTCCTAGCCTTTCTGCTCTCCTGCCCAGGCTCAAGAGCAATCTTGCTAGACCTGCTCCTAAGTCAGCTCCTCTCCTGCAAAACCAAACCAAACCAAACCAAACCAAACAAAACCTGTTACTTGACCCCATTTCCTGCCTGACAGAGGAGCTTTCTCTTTGTCACAGCTTGTTGACAGCTCTTTCAATGCCAATCCTTCCTCTTAACTCACTGAGGTAGCCTTTAGGATGCTGGGACAGATTCCATGGCCCTGTGCTAAAGCAAACGAATTTGAATCTCTCAGGTGGGGCCCAGGGTTATTTTTTATTTACTTTTATTATTATTATTTTAGAGACAGGGTCTTGCTGTGTCACACAGGCTGGAGTGCAGTGGCATGATCATAGCTCACTGCAGCCCCTAGCTCTCTGGGCTCAAGAGATCTTCGTGCTTCAGTCTCCTGAGGAGCTGGTATGACAGGGGCAAGCCACCATGTCCGGACATTTTGTTTTATTTTATTTTATTTTATTTTATTTTGATACAGAATCTCACTGTATTGCCCACACTGGAGTGCAATGACAAGATCTCGGCTCACTGCAACCTCTGCCTCCCATATAAAAGCGATTCTCCTCTCTTAGCCTACTGAGCAGCTGGGAGGCATGTGCTACTACACCTGGCTACTTTTTGTATTTTTAATAGAAATGGGGTTTCACCATTTTGGCCAGTCTTGTCTCAAATTCCTGACCTCAAGTGATCCACCTGCTTCGGTCTCCCAAAGTGATGGGAATATAGGCATGAGCCACTGCATCTGCCAGTAATTTTTTGTTCTATATATTTTTTTTGTAGAAATGGGAACTTTCTGTGTCCTGGAGTCCTGGTATCAAGTGATCCTTACAACTCAGCTTCCCAAAGGACTGGGATTCTAGGCGTGAGGTGCTGTGTCTGGCAGGGTTCTGTATTCAAGAAACCTGTGTAGTTAGGAACCAGTTATTAGCCTATATTTCGGAATCTTTGCTCACTTTTTGTCACTTTTCAAATGGTTAAAGTCTGGCTTCAGCCTCAATCACTCTGTTAAATACTTAAACACGGCAGAAAATGAAAAAAAAAAAAAAAGACACACAAAGCAGGATAAGAAGAAAATGACTAGGGCTGGATTTGGAGGCTCACACCTATAATCCCAGTACTTTGGGAGGCTGAGGCAGGTGGATCGCCTGAAGTCAGAAGTTCGAGACCAGCCTGGTCAACATGGCAAATCCCTGTCTCTACCAAAAATACAAAAATTAGCTGGGTGTAGTGGTGGGCACCTGTAATTCCAGCTACTCAGGAGGCTGAGGCAGGGGAATTGCTTGAACCCAGGAGGCAGAAGTTTCAGTGAGTGGAGATATTGCCATTGCACTCCAGCCTGGGTGACAAGAGTGAAACTCCTTCTCAGAAAAAAAAAAAAAAAGACACACAAAGCAGGATAAGAAGAAAATGACTAGGGCTGGATTTGGAGGCTCACACCTATAATCCCAGTACTTTGGGAGGCTGAGGCAGGTGGATCGCCTGAAGTCAGAAGTTCGAGACCAGCCTGGTCAACATGGCAAATCCCTGTCTCTACCAAAAATACAAAAATTAGCTGGGTGTAGTGGTGGGCACCTGTAATTCCAGCTACTCAGGAGGCTGAGGCAGGGGAATTGCTTGAACCCAGGAGGCAGAAGTTTCAGTGAGTGGAGATATTGCCATTGCACTCCAGCCTGGGTGACAAGAGTGAAACTCCTTCTCAGAAAAAAAAAAAAAAAGACACACAAAGCAGGATAAGAAGAAAATGACTAGGGCTGGATTTGGAGGCTCACACCTATAATCCCAGTACTTTGGGAGGCTGAGGCAGGATGATCACTTAAGCCCAGGAGTTTGAGACCAGCCTGGGCAACAAGGTGAGACCCTGTCTCTAAAAATTAAAAGATAATAGCCAGAGGACCTGGCATGTTTTGCCTGAAGAAAATACTTGGGGGACATGCCAGCCACTTTCTAAGGCCTTAAGCCTGCTACATAGGATCCAAGGCCCAGAAGTAGGTGAGGTGAAGGTGGGCCCTAGGTAGCCAGTTCTCAGCTCAATACAGGAAGGTCTTTCTGACATGTTGACCCAAGATGAACAGTAAGCATCCTGTCCCAGAAGTATCTGAGTGCTGGCAGAATCCAGAAGTCTGAGGGTCAAACACTGGATAGGGGAGTAACTATTTTATAGGCCCTAAGTAGCTCCTCCAAGTGTGGAACTAGGACCATCTGACGACCACATGCGTCACTGGGGACTTGTTAGACACATAGATCGAGAGGCTTCACCCTAGCCACTGAGTCAGAATCTGCATTTTCAAAAGTTGCACAGGTGATTTCTGTGCACATGAATGCTGACAAGTACTGATGTGGAGATCATCTGAGGAAGACCCAGGTTCAAGTGGACTGCTGCTCTGAAAAGCAAGAGTGGGGAGGAATGCTGGGGCAAGGAAGAGCACGTGGTGCTAGAGCCTGGTCTCCATGGGGATGGCCCAACTGTGCTTCCAGCCCAGCTGCCCCAATTATATCTTTTTTTTTTTAATCTAGTAGGGCTGAGAAGAGTCAGTCAAATTTGCATAAGGATGCCTGAGGTAAACGGGATCGTGGGCACAGGTACTCATCTGACACCTCATTAAGCCATCTTGGTAAATGTTCTCTAGAATATCTGTTGTTATTTTAGGAAACAACATAAAGAGAATGGTATTTAAAAGTATCACCCTGGGTGGGAATTTCTACTTCCTTCCAGTCGTTGGCAAGTTAAGCACCTTGGGAATTTTTGGGTAAGGGAACATTTCTATACATTTTCACACATCACACAACATCAAAGTTTGTCTATGCTGCAGGTTTTCTTTCCCTTTTCCTCTGCTGGTTCTTTGGGTTTGCAGATTTACTCTAGTGTTGGTTTTTAGTCTTCTGTTTTCTTTTCCCTTGCCACTGAGCATTTTCTGATTTTACTTTGATTTGCAACAGGCGAGGGTATTGCTTCTGGATGTTCCATGACATCCAAAGCATAAAATGCTACACCAAGTTGCAAGAAACTTTCAGGTGAAAAGGCAATTTTATGTTTCATGGTTAGGACCATGAAAGGCACTTTCATGGAGGGGTATTTTTCATCTTAGATCTTCACTGGGATGGCATCCAGGGATTTGCAATCCAGTAGAAATTTCACTTTTCAGTTATCCACTGAATAGTCTGTTTGCAGCCTCCTAGCCTTTCTGCTCTCCTGCCCAGGCTCAAGAGCAATCTTGCTAGACCTGCTCCTAAGTCAGCTCCTCTCCTGCAAAACCAAACCAAACCAAACCAAACCAAACAAAAACCTGTTACTTGACCCCATTTCCCTGCCTGACAGAGGAGCTTTCTCTTTGTCACAGCTTGTTGACAGCTCTTTCAATGCCAATCCTTCCTCTTAACTCACTGAGGTAGCCTTTAGGATGCTGGGACAGATTCCATGGCCCTGTGCTAAAGCAAACGAATTTGAATCTCTCAGGTGGGGCCCAGGGTTATTTTTATTTACTTTTATTATTATTATTTTAGAGACAGGGTCTTGCTGTGTCACACAGGCTGGAGTGCAGTGGCATGATCATAGCTCACTGCAGCCCCTAGCTCTCTGGGCTCAAGAGATCTTCGTGCTTCAGTCTCCTGAGGAGCTGGTATGACAGGGGCAAGCCACCATGTCCGGACATTTTGTTTTATTTTATTTTATTTTATTTTTGATACAGAATCTCACTGTATTGCCCACACTGGAGTGCAATGACAAGATCTCGGCTCACTGCAACCTCTGCCTCCCATATAAAAGCGATTCTCCTCTCTTAGCCTACTGAGCAGCTGGGAGGCATGTGCTACTACACCTGGCTACTTTTTGTATTTTTAATAGAAATGGGGTTTCACCATTTTGGCCAGTCTTGTCTCAAATTCCTGACCTCAAGTGATCCACCGCCGGTCTCCCAAAGTGATGGGAATATAGGCATGAGCCACTGCATCTGCCAGTAATTTTTTGTTCTATATATTTTTTTTGTAGAAATGGGAACTTTCTGTGTCCTGGAGTCCTGGTATCAAGTGATCCTTACAACTCAGCTTCCCAAAGGACTGGGATTCTAGGCGTGAGGTGCTGTGTCTGGCAGGGTTCTGTATTCAAGAAACCTGTGTAGTTAGGAACCAGTTATTAGCCTATATTTCGGAATCTTTGCTCACTTTTTGTCACTTTTCAAATGGTTAAAGTCTGGCTTCAGCCTCAATCACTCTGTTAAATACTTAAACACGGCAGAAAATGAAAAAAAAAAAAGAAACGTGGCAGGGAGAAGTGTTCCTGGGCTCCCCAGGGACGAAAGTGCCTTCCCATCAGCCCCAGCTCTGGGCCACGGGTATCCTGCAGTCCCTGGTTTGAACCCAGGGTGCCTTTCAGGCCCATTAGAGGTACCACAGAGAGGGCTGAAGTCTCCTGAGGGGATAGTAAGGTTGGAGTGAGGGGTGGTGGGGCACATGTGGCAGAAAAACAAAAAACGCGCTCCTAAGAAACATTCCTGGGTCTCCACGGACGAAAGTGCCTTCCCATGAGGCCCTGCGCTGGTATGTGGAGACCCTGGCATCCCTGGTTCAAACCCAGGGTGCGTCGTGGGAAAGGTAGGGGTACCATAAATCGGACAGAAGGCCCCTGATTGGAAGATAAGGTTTGAGGGAGGGATGGTGAGGCGCCTGTTGGAGAAAAAAAAAAAACTCGCCGCTGAGAAGCGGGACATGGGTCGCCACGGACCAAAATGCCTTCCCATCAGCCCCTGTGCTGAGCCATGTGTACGCTGCAGTCCCTGGTTTGAATGTAGGGTGCATCTCAGGAACAGGAGGCATACCCCAAAGTGAGCAGAAGTCCTCTGAGGGGAAGGTAAATAGTGAGGGAGGTGAGGTGGTGCACCTGTGGCAGAAAGAAATAATCGCAATGCAAAGAAGCTATCCTAGGTCCCCAGCGGACAAAAGTACCTTCCCATCAGCCCTGGCACTGGGCCCTGGGAACACTGGAGTCCCTGGTTCGAATGCAGGCTGTGTTTCGGACCCGATAGTGGTACCTGAAAGTGGGACGAAGGCCCTGAGGGAAGGTAAGGTAAGGTTTGAGGGAGGGACGTGTGGCACCTGTGTCGGGAAAAACCAAAATCACACTGGCGAAAATCTTTCCTGGGTACTCCACGGACGAAAGTGCCTTCCCATGAGGCCCTGCGCTGGTATGTGGAGACCCTGGCATCCCTGGTTCAAACCCAGGGTGCGTCGTGGGAAAGGTAGGGGTACCATAAATCGGACAGAAGGCCCCTGATTGGAAGATAAGGTTTGAGGGAGGGATGGTGAGGCGCCTGTTGGAGAAAAAAAAAAAACTCGCCGCTGAGAAGCGGGACATGGGTCGCCACGGACCAAAATGCCTTCCCATCAGCCCCTGTGCTGAGCCATGTGTACGCTGCAGTCCCTGGTTTGAATGTAGGGTGCATCTCAGGAACAGGAGGCATACCCCAAAGTGAGCAGAAGTCCTCTGAGGGGAAGGTAAATAGTGAGGGAGGTGAGGTGGTGCACCTGTGGCAGAAAGAAATAATCGCAATGCAAAGAAGCTATCCTAGGTCCCCAGCGGACAAAAGTACCTTCCCATCAGCCCTGGCACTGGGCCCTGGGAACACTGGAGTCCCTGGTTCGAATGCAGGCTGTGTTTCGGACCCGATAGTGGTACCTGAAAGTGGGACGAAGGCCCCTGAGGGGAAGGTAAGGTAAGGTTTGATTGTGGGGAGGTTGGTTTCCTGTGGAATAAAAAAAAGCACCACCGATAAGCCTTCCTTGTCCCTGACAGAAGAAAGTGTCTTCCCGTCAGCACCTGTGATGGGCCCTGGGGACCTTGGCCTTCCCGGTTCAAAACCAGGGTGTGTCTCAGGCCGACTTGGGGTACCCCAAAGCAGGCAGATAGCACCTGAGGGGATGGTAACTTTTGAGGGAGGGGAGACGAGGCACTGGTGGCACCAAATAAGAAAAAAACAACGCACCACTGAGAAGCGTTCCTGGATCCCACATGGAAAACAGTGCCTCCTCGTAAGGCCCTGCCCTAGGCCCCAGGGACACTGGCATCCCTGGTTGGAAACCAGGGTGCATCTCGGGCCCACTAGTGGTACGCTAAAGTGGACAAAAGACACCTGAGGGGAAGGTAAGATTTGAGGGAGGGGACGTGTGGCACCTGTGTCGGGAAAAAACCAAAATCACACTGGCGAAAATCTTTCCTGGGTCCTCCAGGGAGGAAACTGCCTTCCCGTCAGGCCCTGCACTGGGTCCGAGGGACCTGGCATCCCTGGTTCCAGACCAGGGTGTGTCTTGGGCCTGATAGTGGTATGACAAAGAGGGCATAAGGTCCCTGAGGGGAAAGTAAGGTTTGAGGGAGGGGAGTTGGGGCACCTGTGGCAGAAAAGATAAAAAATGCACTATGGGGAAGTGTTCCTGGGTCATCCCTGGAAGAATGTGCCTTCCCATCAGCCCCTGCGATGCTACATGGAGACCCTTATGTCCCTGGTTCTGACCCTGGGTATTTCTCGTGCCCACTAGGGGTACCACAAACCTGACAGAAGCCTCCTGAGTGGAAGGTAAGGTGAAGGACGAAGAGGCAACCGAGGGAGAGAAATAAATATGCGCCACCAAGAAGCGGGGCCTATGTCCCATGAATGAAAGTGTCTTACAATCAACCCCTGCCCTGTGCCCCGGGGACTCTGGCATCCCTAGTTCGAATACAGGGTGTGTCTTGGGTTCGCTAGGGGTATCCCAAAGTGGGCAAAAGGCCTCTGAGGGAAAGGCAAACTATGAGGAGGAGGAAGTGGGGCACCTGTGAAAAAAAAAAAAAAAAAGAAAATCGCGCCACTGAGAAGCATTCCTGGTTCCACCATGGACGAAAGTGCCTTCCCATCAGTCCATGAGCTAGGCCCCGGGGACCCTGAAGTGTATGGTTCGAAACTAGGGTGTATCTCAGGCCCACTAGGGATACTCCAAAACCGACAGAAAGACCCTGATGGGAAGGTGAGGTTTGAAGGAGGGCATATGGGGCTCCTGTGGCACAAAATGAAAAAACAAACAAACAAAAAAAAAACGCGCCAGTGAGCAGCATTCCTGGGCTCCCCAGGGACGAAAGGGCCTTCCCATCAGCCCCATCATGGGGCTGCGGGTACCCTGGGGTCCCTTGTTCAAACCCAGGGTGCCTTTCGGGCACGTTACGGGTATCACAAAGAGGGCCGGAAGCTTCTGAGGGGATAGTAAAGTTAGAGTGAGGGGAGGTGGTGCACATGTGGCAGAAAAAAAAAAAAGTGCCACCAAGAAGCGTTCCTGGGTCTCCGCAGATGAAAGTGCCTTCCCATCAGCCCCTGCGATGCTACATGGAGACCCTTATGTCCCTGGTTCTGACCCTGGGTATTTCTCGTGCCCACTAGGGGTACCACAAACCTGACAGAAGCCTCCTGAGTGGAAGGTAAGGTGAAGGACGAAGAGGCAACCGAGGGAGAGAAATAAATATGCGCCACCAAGAAGCGGGGCCTATGTCCCATGAATGAAAGTGTCTTACAATCAACCCCTGCCCTGTGCCCCGGGGACTCTGGCATCCCTAGTTCGAATACAGGGTGTGTCTTGGGTTCGCTAGGGGTATCCCAAAGTGGGCAAAAGGCCTCTGAGGGAAAGGCAAACTATGAGGAGGAGGAAGTGGGGCACCTGTGAAAAAAAAAAAAAAAAAAGAAAATCGCGCCACTGAGAAGCATTCCTGGTTCCACCATGGACGAAAGTGCCTTCCCATCAGTCCATGAGCTAGGCCCCGGGGACCCTGAAGTGTATGGTTCGAAACTAGGGTGTATCTCAGGCCCACTAGGGATACTCCAAAACCGACAGAAAGACCCTGATGGGAAGGTGAGGTTTGAAGGAGGGCATATGGGGCTCCTGTGGCACAAAATGAAAAAACAAACAAACAAACAAAAAAACGCGCCAGTGAGCAGCATTCCTGGGCTCCCCAGGGACGAAAGGGCCTTCCCATCAGCCCCATCATGGGGCTGCGGGTACCCTGGGGTCCCTTGTTCAAACCCAGGGTGCCTTTCGGGCACGTTACGGGTATCACAAAGAGGGCCGGAAGCTTCTGAGGGGATAGTAAAGTTAGAGTGAGGGGAGGTGGTGCACATGTGGCAGAAAAAAAAAAGTGCCACCAAGAAGCGTTCCTGGGTCTCCGCAGATGAAAGTGCCTTCCCATGAGCCCCTGCGTTGGTACGTGGAGACCCTGAGGTCACTGGATAGAAACAAGGGTGTCTCAGGCCGGCAAAGTTACCACAAAGCGGGCAGATGGCCCTGAGTGGAAAGTAAGGTTTGAGGGAATGGAGGTGAAGCAACTGTGGGAGAAGAAAAAACAAACGCACCACTTGGGTACTCCAAAGCTTACAGAAGACTCCTGAGGGGAAGGTAAGGCTTAAGGGAAGGGATGTGAGGCAACTGTGGTAGAAAAAATCCAAAACACGCCGCTAAGAAGTGGGGCCTGTGTCCCCCATGTACGAAAGTTCATTCAAATCAGCCCCTGCCCAGAGACCCGGGGACCATGGCGTCCCTGGTTGAAATTCAGGGGGCATCTTGGGCTCACGAGGGGTACCCCAAAGTGGGCAGAAGTCCCCTGTGGGGAAGGTAAACTGTGAGGGTGGTGAGGTGGGGCACCTATGGCAGATAAAAAAAAACCGCTCCACTAAGAAGCGCTCCTGGGTCCATCACGGATGAAAATGCCTTCCCATCAGTCCCTGCACTGGGTCTTGGGGACCCTGGTGTCGCTGTTTTGAACGCCTGGGGCCATCTCGGGCCCACCATGGGCACCCCAAAGTGGGCAGAAGGCCACTGAGGCGAAGGTGAATAGTGAGGGAGGGGCGGTGGTACACCTGTGGAAAAATAAGCAACATCACGCCTCCAAGAATCTTTCCTGGGTACTCCACGGACGAAAGTGCCTTCCCATCAGCCCCCGAGCCGGGTCACTGGGAAAATAGGGTCCCTAGGTTGAACCCAGGGTGCGGTTCCAGCCCTCTAGGGGTACCCGAAAGCAGGAAGAAGGCCTCTAAGGGGAAGGTAAGGTAAGGTTTGAGGGCAAGGAGGTGGGTTACTTGTGGCATAAAAAAAGAAATAAAATTACGCACTGCTGATAAGTGTTCCTTGTTCTCCACCGAAGAATGTGCCTTCCTGTCAGTGCCTGTGCTGGGTCCCATGGACCACGGCCTCCCTGGATCAAAACCAGATTGCATCTTGGGCCCACTGTAGGTCCACTATATACATATATACCCGTTAGTGGGTAAATATATATATACCCATTGGCGGGTGTTTATAAATAAATACCCAGTAGTGGGTAAATATATATACCCATTGGCGTGTGTATATACATACCCAGTAATGGGTAAATATATTTGCCTATAGGCGGATGTATACACATATATGCCAGGTAGTGGGGTAAATATATATACATAAATACGCGGTAGTGGTCGGGTGTATATACATAAATACCCAGTAGTGATTGGGTGTATATACATAAATACCCGGTAGTGGGTAAATACATATATACCCGGGTTCGGGTGTATATACATATACTCCCGGTAGTGGGTAGATATATATATACCCAGGTTTGGGTGTATATACATATATACCCGGTAGTCGGTAAATATATGCGGGGGGTGGGTTTATATACATACATACCCGGTAGTGAGTAAACATATATACCCGGGATGCAGTGTATAGACATATAGACCACTATATGTATGGTTGGGTATATATGCATACGTACCCAGTAGTTGTTAACAGGAAAAAAAAGAAAGAAAATTGCACCACTGAGTAGCGTTCCTGGGTCCACCACAGACAAAAGAGCCTTCCCATCAGTCTGTGTGCTGGGCCCCAGAGACCCAGACGTCAATGGATCGAAAACAGGGTGCATCTCGGGCAGACTAGGGGTACTCCAAAACGGATGGAAAGGCCCTGAGGGGAAGGTGAGGTTTGAAGGAGGGCATGTGGGTCTCCTGTGGCAGAAAAAGAAAACAAAAAGTGCCAGCGAGAAGTGTTCTTGGGCTATCCAGGGATGAAAGTGCCTTTCCGACAGGACCAGCACTGTTCCGCGGGCACCCTGGGGTCCCTGGTTCGAATGCAGGGTGCCTTTTGTGCATGTTAGGGGTACCACAGAGAGGGCCAGAGGCTCCTGAGGGGATAGTAAGGTTGAAGTGAGGGGAGGTGGGACACATGTGGCAGAAAAAAAAAAAAAACCACACCGCCAAGAAGCGTTTCTGGGTCTCCACAGACGAAAGTGCCTTCCCATGAGCGCCTGCGCTGGTACCTGGAGACCCTGGCGTCCCTGGTTTGAATCCAGGGTGTGTCTCGGGCAAGGTAGGGTACTACAAACCCGAGAGAAGGCCCCTGATTGGAAGATAAGGTTTGCAGGAGGGATGGTGAGGCACCTGTTGGAGACAAAAAAAAAAAAAAAATACGTGCAGCCAAGAAGCTGGGCATTTCTCGCCATGGACACAAATGCCTTCTCATCAGCCCCTGCACTGGGCCACGGGGACGCTATAGTCTCTGATTCGAAAGTAGGGTACATATCGGGAATGCAATGGGTACCCCAATGGCAGCAGAAGTCTCCTGAGAGGAAGGTAAATAGTGAAGGAGGTGAGGTGGTGCACCTGTGGCAAAAAAAAAAAATCAAGACCCCGAGAAGCTATTCTGGGTCCCCCACAGACAAAAGTTCTTCCCCACCAGCCCCTGTGCTGGGCCGCGGGAACACTGGAGTCCCTGATTCTAATGCAGGCAGCGTTTCAGACCTGCTCATAGCACCCGCAAGCGGAAAGAAGGCACCTGAGGGGAAGGTAAGTTTTGAGGACGGGGAGGTGGGTTTCCTGTGGAATAAAAAAAATAAAGCGTCGCTGAGAAGCGTTCTTTGTCCCCCATGGAAGAAAGTGCCTTCCCATCAGTGACTATGGTGGGCCCTGGGGACTGTGTCCTTCCTGGTTCGAATCCAGGGTGTGTCTTGGGATAACTGGGGTACCCCAAAGCAAGCAGAAGGCACCTGAGGGGATGGTAACTATCGAGGGAGGGGAGCCGGGGCACTAGTGGCATCAAATAAGAAAAAAATAATGCACCACTGAGAAGCCTTCCTGTGTCCCACACGGAAAACAGTGCCTTTCCATAAGGCCCTGCACTAGGCCGCAGGGACCCTGGTGTCCCTGGTTCAAACCCAGGGTGCGTCTCAGGCCCACTAGTGGTAGCCCAAAGTGGACAGAAGACCCCTGAGGGGAAGGTAAGGTCTGAGGGAGGGGATGTGGGGCACCTGTGGCAGAAAAGATAAAAAGTGCACTACAAAGAAGCATTCCTGGGCCATCCCCAGACGAATGTGCCTTCCCATCAGCCCTTGTGCTGCTACCCAGAGACTATTATGTCCCTGGTTCAGACCCTCTGTGTTTCCCGTGCCCACTAGGGGTACCAGAGACCTGGCAGAAGGCCCTTGAGTGGAAGGTAAAGTGTGAGGGCAGGGAGATGAGGCAACTGAGGTACAGAAAATAAAACACGTCACTGCGGGGCCTGTGTCCTCAACGTAGGAAAGTGCCTTACAATCAGTGTCTGTGCTGTGTGCCGGGGACTCTGGCATCCTCGTTCAAATACAGGGTGCCCCTCTGGTTTGCTAGGGGTACCCCAAAGTGGCAAAAGGTCCCTGTGAGAAAGCTAAACTGTGAGGGAGGGGAGGTGGGGCCCGTCTGGCAGGAAAAAAAAAGAAAATCTCGTGACTGAGCAGTGTTCCTGGGTCCACCACGGATGAAAGTGCCTTCCCATCAGTCTGTGCACTGGACCCTGGGGACCCTGGGGTCCAGGATTCAAACCCAGGGTGCGTTTCGGGCCTGCAAGTGGTACCCAAAAGCGGAAAGAAGGCCCCGAGGGGAAGGTAAGGTTTGAGAGCAGTGAGGTGGGTTACCTGTGGAATAAAAATGAAAAAAGCGCCGAGAAGCGTTCCTTGTACCCCACGAAAGAAAGTGGCTTCCCGTCAGTGTCTGCGGTGGGCCCCGGGGACCGTGGCCTTCCCAGTTCGAACTCAGGGTGCATCTCAGGCCGACTTGGGCACCCCACAGCAGGTAAAAGGCACCTGAGGGGATGGTAACTTTGAGGGAGGTGAGCCGGGCACTGGTGGCACTAAATAAGAAAAAAACAACGCACCGCTGAGAAGTGTTCCTGGGTTCCACATGGAAAACAGTGCCTTCCCAGAAGGCCCTGTGCTAGGCCCCAGGGACCCTGGCATAAACTCTGAGGGAGGGGAGGTGGGGTACCTTTGGAAGAAAAAAATAAAAAAAAGAAAATCGTGCCACGGAGAAGCATTGCTGGGTCCACCACAGATGAAAGTGCCTTCCCATCCATCCGTACACTGGGCCCCGGGGACCCTGTGGTCCATGGTTCGAACCCAGTGTGTGTTTCGGGCCTGCAAGTGGTACCCAAAATCGGGAAGAAGGCCTGTGAGGGGAAGGTAAGATTTGACGGTAGGGAGGTGGGTTACCTGTGGTATTACAAAAAACAAAAAACATAATAAAAAGGGCCAGCGAGAAGCATTCCTTGTCCCTTACCATAGAAAGTGCCTTCACAACAACCCCGGTGCTGGGCCCCAGTGACCGTGGTCTTCCCGGTTGAAAACCAGGGTGAGTCTTTGGCTCACTGGAGGTACCCGAAAGCAGGCAGAAGGCACCTGACGAGAAGGTAATGTTGGAGAAATGGGAGCTGTGGCACTTGTGGCAGAAAATATTAAAAGCAACGCACCCCTGAAAAGCGTTCCTGGGTCCCATACGGAAAACAGTGCCTTTCCATAAGGCCCTGCACTAGGCCGCAGGGACCCTGTGGTCCATGGTTCGAACCCAGGGTGCATCTCAGGCCGACTTGGGCACCCCACAGCAGGTAAAAGGCACCTGAGGGGATGGTAACTTTGAGGGAGGTGAGCCGGGCACTGGTGGCACTAAATAAGAAAAAAACAACGCACCGCTGAGAAGTGTTCCTGGGTCCAGCACAGACAAAAGTGCCTACCCCTCAGTCCGTGTGCTGGGCCCCGGGAACCCTGGCATACATAGTTCCAAACCAGGGTGCATCTCAGGCCGACTTGGGCACCCCACAGCAGGTAAAAGGCACCTGAGGGGATGGTAACTTTGAGGGAGGTGAGCCGGGCACTGGTGGCACTAAATAAGAAAAAAACAACGCACCGCTGAGAAGTGTTCCTGGGTCCACCACAGATGAAAGTGCCTTCCCATCCATCCGTACACTGGGCCCCGGGAACCCTGGCATACATAGTTCCAAACCAGGGTGCATCTCGGGCCACTAAGGATACTCCAAAATGGACAGAATGACCCTGAGGGAAGGTAAGGTTTGAGAGCAGTGAGGTGGGTTACCTGTGGAATAAAAATGAAAAAAGCGCCGAGAAGCGTTCCTGGGTCCCATACGGAAAACAGTGCCTTCCCAGAAGGCCCTGTGCTAGCCCCAGGGACCTGGCATAAACTCTGAGGGAGGGAGGTGGGGCACATGTGGCAGAAATAAAAACAAAAACGAACCGCTAAGAAGCGTTCCTGGGTCCACCACGGATGAAAGTGCCTTCCCATCAGCTCCAGCGCTGGTTAGTGGGTACACTGGTTCGAACCCAGTGTGTGTTTCGGCCTGCAAGTGGTACCCAAAATCGGGAAGAAGGCCTGTGAGGGAAGGTAAGATTTGACGGTAGGGAGGTGGGTTACCTGTGGAATAAAAATGAAAAAAGCGCCGAGAAGCGTTCCTTGTACCCCACGAAAGAAAGTGGCTTCCGTCAGTGTCTGCGGTGGGCCCCGGGAACCCTGGCATACATAGTTCCAAACCAGGGTGCATCTCGGGCCACTAAGGATACTCCAAAATGGACAGAATGACCCTGAGGGGAATGTAAGGCTAGAAGGAGTTTATATGGGGCTCCTGTGGCAGAAACAAAACAAAACAAAACAAAACAAAACAAAACAAAACAAAACAAAAACAACAACAAAAACGCGCCAGGGAGAAGCGTTCCTGGGTCCCATACGGAAAACAGTGCCTTCCCAGAAGGCCCTGTGCTAGGCCCCAGGGACCTGGCATAAACTCTGAGGGAGGGAGGTGGGGCACCGATGGCAGAAAAAAGATAGAAAATCACGCTAGTGAGGAGCGTTCCTGGGTCCACCACGGATGAAAGTGCCTTCCCATCCATCCGTACACTGGGCCCCGGGAACCCTGGCATACATAGTTCCAAACCAGGGTGCATCTCAGGCCCACTAGTGGTAGTCTGACACCCACACCTCACAGGGTGGAGTACACCCCTGAGAGGAAGCTTCCAAAGCAAGAATCAGACAGGTACACTCGCTGTTCAGAAATATTCTATCTTCTGCAGCCTCTGCTGCTGATACCCAGGCAAACAGGGTCTGAGTGGACCTCAAGCAATCTCCTACAGCTACAACCTACAGCTGAGGATCCTGACTGTTAGAAGGAAAGCTATCAAACAGGAAGGACACCTACACACAAAACCCCATCAGTACATCACCATCATCAAAGACCAGAGGCAGATAAAACCACAAAGATGGGGAAAAAGCAGGGCAGAAAAGCTGGGAATTCAAAAATAGGCGCATCTCCCCGGCAAGGAGCGCAGCTCATCGCCAGCAACGGATCAAAGCTGGACGGAGAATGACTTGACGAGATGAGAGAAGAAGGCTTCAGTCCATCAAATTTCTCAGAGCTAAAGGAGGAATTACGTACCCAGCGCAAAGAAACTAAAAATCTTGAAAAAAGTGGAAGAATTGATGGCTAGAGTAATTAATGCAGAGAAGCTCACAAGCGAAATGAAAGAGGCGAAAACCATGGCACGAAATCGTGACAAATGCACAAGCTTCAGTAACCGACTCGATCAACTGGAAGAAAGAATGTCAGCGATGGAGGATCAAATGAATGAAATGAAGCGAGAAGAGAAACCAAAAGAAAAAGAAGAAAAGAAATGAACAAAGCCTGCAAGTATGGGATTATGTAAAAGACCAAATCTACGTCTGATTGGGGTGCCTGAAAGTGAGGGAAAATGGAACCAAGTTGGAAAACACTCTTCAGGATATCATCCAGGAGAACTTCCCCAACCTAGTAGGGCAGGCCAACATTCAAATCCAGGAAATACAGAGAGCATACAAAGATACTCCTCGAGAAGAGCAACTCCAAGACACATAATTGCCAGATTCACCAAAGTTGAAATGAAGGAAAAAATCTTAAGGGCAGCCAGAGAAAGGTCGGGTTACCCACAAAGGAAGCCCATCAGACTAACAGCAGATCTCTCGGCAGAAACTCTTCAAGCCAGAAGAGAGTGGGGCCAATATTCAACATTCTTAAAGAAAAAAATTTTAAACCCAGGATTTTATATCCAGCCAAACTAAGTTTCATAAGTGAAGGAGAAATAAAATCCTTTACAGATAAGCAAATGCTTAGGATTTTGTCACCACTAGGCCTGCCTTACAAGAGACCCTGAAGGAAGCACTAAACATGGAAAGGAACAACGGTACCAGCCATTGCAAAAACATGCCAAAATGTAAAGACCATCAAGGCTAGGAAGAAACTGCATCAACTAACGAGCAAAATAACCAGTTAATATCATAATGGCAGGATCAAGTTCACACATAACAATCTTAACCTTAAATGTAAATGGACTAAATGCTCCAATTAAAAGACACAGACTGGCAAACTGGATAAAAGTCAAGACCCATCAGTCTGCTGTATTCAGGAGACCCATCTCACGTGCAGAGACATACATAGGCTCAAAATAAAGGGATGGAGGAAGATTTACCAAGCAAATGGAGAACAAAAAAGCGGGGTTGCAATACTAGTCTCTGATAAAACAGACTTTAAACCATCAAAGATCAAAAGAGACAAAGAAGGCCATTACATAATGGTAGGGATCAATTCAACAGGAAGAGCTAACTATCCTAAATATATATGCACCCAATACAGGAGCACCCAGATTCATAAAGCAAGTCCTTAGAGACTTACAAAGAGACTTAGACTCCCATACAATAATAATGGGAGACTTCAACACTCCACTGTCAACATTAGACAGATCAACGAGACAGAAAGTTAACAAGGATATCCAGGAATTGAACTCATCTCTGCAGCAAGCAGACCTAATGAACATCTATAGAACTCTCCACCCCAAATCAACAGAATATACATTCTTCTCAGCACCACATCGTACTTACTCCAAAATTGACCACGTAATTGGAAGTAAAGCACTCCTCAAGCAAATGTACAAGAACAGAAATTATAACAAACTGTCTCTCAGACCACAGTGCAATCAAATTAGAACTCAGGACTAAGAAACTCAATCAAAACCGCTCAACTACATGGAAACTGAACAACCTGCTCCTGAATGACTACTGGGTACATGAAATGAAGGCAGAAATAAAGATGTTCTTTGAAACCAATGAGAACAAAGATACAACATACCAGAATCTCTGGGACACATTTAAAGCAGTGTGTAGAGAAATTTATAGCACTAAATGCCCACAGAGAAAGCAGGAAAGATCTAAAATTGACACTCTAACATCAATTAAAGAACTAGAGAAGCAAGAGCAAACACATTGAAAGCTAGCAGAAGGCAAGAAATAACTAAGATCAGAGCAGAACTGAAGAGATAGAGACACAAAAACCCTCAAAAATCAATGAATCCAGGAGTTGGTTTTGAAAAGATCAACAAAATTGACAGACCACTAGCAAGACTAATAAAGAAGAAAAGAGAAGAATCAAATCGGCAATTAAAAATGATAAAGGGATATCACCACCGACCCACAGAAATACAAACTACCATCAGAGAATACTATAAACACCTCTCATAAATAAACTGGAAAATCTAGAAGAAATGGATAATTTCCTGGACACTTACACTCTTCAAGACTAAACCAGGAAGAAGTTGAATCTCTGAATAGACCAATAGTAGGCTCTGAAATTGAGGCAATAATTAATAGCCTACCAACCAAAAAGTCCAGGACCAGATGGATTCACAGCTGAATTCTACCAGAGGTACAAGGAGGAGCTGGTACCATTCCTTCTGAAACTATTCCAATCAATAGAAAAGAGAATCCTCCTAACTCATTTTATGAGGCCAACATCATCCTGATACCAAAGCCTGGCAGAGACACAACAAAAAAGAATTTTAGACCAATATCCCTGATGAACATCGATGCAAAATCCTCAATAAAATACTGGCAAACCGGTTCAGCAGCACATCAAAAAGCTTATCCACCATGATCAAGTGGGCTTCATCCCTGGGATGCAAGGCTGGTTCAACATTCGCAAATCAATAAACATAATCCAGCATATAAACAGAACCAAAGACAAGAACCACATCATTATCTCAATAGATGCAGAAAAGGCTTTTGACAAAATTCAACAGCCCTTCATGCTAAAACGCTCAATAAATTCGGTATTGATGGAGCGTACCTCAAAATCATAAGAGCTATTTATGACAAACCCACAGCCAATATCATACTGAATGGGCAAAAACTGGAAAAATTCCTTTGAAAACTGGCACAAGACAGGGATGCCCTCTCTCACCACTCCTATTCAACATAGTGTTGGAAGTTCTGGCTAGGGCAATCAGGCAAGAGAAAGAAATCAAGGGGTTCAGTTAGGAAAAGAAGAAGTCAAATTGTCCCTGTTTGCAGATGACATGATTGTATATTTAGAAAACCCCATTGTCTCAGCCCAAAATCTCCTTAAGCTGATAAGCAACTTCAGCAAAGTCTCAGGATACAAAATTAATGTGCAAAAATCACAAGCATTCTTATACACCAGTGACAGTCAAACAGAGAGCCAAATCAGGAATGAACTTCCATTCACAATTGCTTCAAGAGAATAAAATACCTAGGAATCCAACTTACAAGGGATGTAAAGGACCTCTTCAAGGAGAACTACAAACCACTGCTCAGTGAAATAAAGAGGACACAAACAAATGGAAGAACATACCATGCTCATGGATAGGAAGAATCAATATCGTGAAAATGGCCATACTGCCCAAGGTAATTTATAGATTCAATGCCATCCCCATCAAGCTACCAATGAGCTTCTTCACAGAATTGGAAAAAACTGCTTTAAAGTTCATATGGAACCAAAAAAGCCGCATCTCCAAGACAATCCTAAGTCAAAAGAACAAAGCTGGAGGCATCACGCTACCTGACTTCAAACTATACTACAAGGCTACAGTAACAAAACAGCATGGTACTGGTACCAAAACAGAGATATAGACCAATGGAACAGAACAGAGTCCTCAGAAATAATACCACACATCTACAGCCATCTGATCTTTGACAAACCTGAGAGAAACAAGAAATGGGAAAGGATTCCCTATTTAATAAATGGTGCTGGGAAAATTGGCTAGCCATAAGTAGAAAGCTGAAACTGGATCCTTTCCTTACTCCTTATACGAAAATTAATTCAAGATGGATTAGAGACTTAAATGTTAGACCTAATACCATAAAAATCCTAGAGGAAAACCTAGGTAGTACCATTCAGGACATAGGCATGGGCAAAGACTTCATGTCTAAAACACCAAAAGCAACGGCAGCAAAAGCCAAAATTGACAAATGGGATCTCATTAAACTAAAGAGCTTCTGCACAGCAAAAGAAACTACCATCAAGTGAACAGGCAACCTACAGAATGGGAGAAAATTTTTGCAATCTACTCATCTGACAAAGGGCTAATATCCAGAACCTACAAAGAACTCAAACAAATTTACAAGAAAAAACAAACAACCCCATCAAAAAGTGGGCAAAGGATATGAACAGACATTTCTCAAAGAAGACATTCATACAGCCAACAGACACATGAAAAATGCTCATCATCACTGGCCATCAGAGAAATGCAAATCAAAACCACAATGAGATACCATCTCACACCAGTTAGAATGGCGATCATTCAAAAGTCAGGAAACAACAGGTGCTGGAGAGGATGTGGAGAAATAGGAACACTTTTACACTGTTGGTGGGATTGTAAACTAGTTCAACCATTATGGAAAACAGTATGGCGATTCCTCAAGGATCTAGAACTAGATGTACCATATGACCCAACCATCCCATTACTAGGTATATACCCAAAGGATTATAAATTATGCTGCTATAAAGACACATGCACACGTATGTTTATTGCAGCACTATTCTAATAACAAAGACTTGGAATCAACCCAAATGTCCATCAGTGACAGATTGGATTAAGAAAATGTGGCACATATACACCATGGAATACTATGCAGCCATAAAAAGGATGAGTTTGTGTCCTTTGTAGGGACATGGATGCAGCTGGAAACCATCATTCTTAGCAAACTATCACAAGAACAGAAAACCAAACACCGCATGTTCTCACTCATAGGTGGGAACTGAACAATGAGATCACTTGGACTCGGGAAGGGGAACATCACACACGGGGCCTATCATGGGGAGGGGAGGGGAGGGATTGCATTGGGAGTTATACCTTATGTAAATAGCGGGTTGATGGGTGCAGCACACCAACATGGCACAAGTATACATATGTAACAAACCTGCACATTGTGCACATGTACTACAACTTGAAGTTTAATAATAATAAATAAATTAAAAAAAAAAAAAAAAAGAAAAAATAATGCACCACTGAGAAGCCTTCCTGTGTCCCACACGGAAAACAGTGCCTTTCCATAAGGCCCTGCACTAGGCCGCAGGGACCCTGGTGTCCCTGGTTCAAACCCAGGGTGCGTCTCAGGCCCACTAGTGGTAGCCCAAAGTGGACAGAAGACCCCTGAGGGGAAGGTAAGGTCTGAGGGAGGGGATGTGGGGCACCTGTGGCAGAAAAGATAAAAAGTGCACTACAAAGAAGCATTCCTGGGCCATCCCCAGACGAATGTGCCTTCCCATCAGCCCTTGTGCTGCTACCCAGAGACTATTATGTCCCTGGTTCAGACCCTCTGTGTTTCCCGTGCCCACTAGGGGTACCAGAGACCTGGCAGAAGGCCCTTGAGTGGAAGGTAAAGTGTGAGGGCAGGGAGATGAGGCAACTGAGGTACAGAAAATAAAACACGTCACTGCGGGGCCTGTGTCCTCAACGTAGGAAAGTGCCTTACAATCAGTGTCTGTGCTGTGTGCCGGGGACTCTGGCATCCTCGTTCAAATACAGGGTGCCCCTCTGGTTTGCTAGGGGTACCCCAAAGTGGCAAAAGGTCCCTGTGAGAAAGCTAAACTGTGAGGGAGGGGAGGTGGGGCCCGTCTGGCAGGAAAAAAAAAGAAAATCTCGTGACTGAGCAGTGTTCCTGGGTCCACCACGGATGAAAGTGCCTTCCCATCAGTCTGTGCACTGGACCCTGGGGACCCTGGGGTCCAGGATTCAAACCCAGGGTGCGTTTCGGGCCTGCAAGTGGTACCCAAAAGCGGAAAGAAGGCCCCCGAGGGGAAGGTAAGGTTTGAGAGCAGTGAGGTGGGTTACCTGTGGAATAAAAAATGAAAAAAGCGCCGCCGAGAAGCGTTCCTTGTACCCCACGAAAGAAAGTGGCTTCCCGTCAGTGTCTGCGGTGGGCCCCGGGGACCGTGGCCTTCCCAGTTCGAACTCAGGGTGCATCTCAGGCCGACTTGGGCACCCCACAGCAGGTAAAAGGCACCTGAGGGGATGGTAACTTTTGAGGGAGGTGAGCCGGGGCACTGGTGGCACTAAATAAGAAAAAAAAAACAACGCACCGCTGAGAAGTGTTCCTGGGTTCCACATGGAAAACAGTGCCTTCCCAGAAGGCCCTGTGCTAGGCCCCAGGGACCCTGGCATAAACTCTGAGGGAGGGGAGGTGGGGTACCTTTGGAAGAAAAAAATAAAAAAAAGAAAATCGTGCCACGGAGAAGCATTGCTGGGTCCACCACAGATGAAAGTGCCTTCCCATCCATCCGTACACTGGGCCCCGGGGACCCTGTGGTCCATGGTTCGAACCCAGTGTGTGTTTCGGGCCTGCAAGTGGTACCCAAAATCGGGAAGAAGGCCTGTGAGGGGAAGGTAAGATTTGACGGTAGGGAGGTGGGTTACCTGTGGTATTACAAAAAACAAAAAACATAATAAAAAGGGCCAGCGAGAAGCATTCCTTGTCCCTTACCATAGAAAGTGCCTTCACAACAACCCCGGTGCTGGGCCCCAGTGACCGTGGTCTTCCCGGTTGAAAACCAGGGTGAGTCTTTGGCTCACTGGAGGTACCCGAAAGCAGGCAGAAGGCACCTGACGAGAAGGTAATGTTGGAGAAATGGGAGCTGTGGCACTTGTGGCAGAAAATATTAAAAGCAACGCACCCCTGAAAAGCGTTCCTGGGTCCCATACGGAAAACAGTGCCGTCCCATAAATCCCTGCGTTAGGACCCAGGGATACTGGCGTCACTGGTTCAAACCCACGGTATGCATCTTGGGCCCACCAGTGATACCCCAAAGCGGACAGAAGGCCCTGGAGGAGAAGGTAAGCTTTGAGGGAGGGGATGTGGGGCACCAGTGTTGGAAAAAACCCAAAAACACACTGGCGAGAAGCGTTCCTACATTCCCCAGGGACAAAATTGCCTTCTCATCAGCCCCTGTGCTGGGTCCCAGGGACCTGGCATCACAGTCTCAAGACCAGGGTGTGTCTCGGGCCTGGTAGTGGTATGATAAAGGGGGCATAAGTCCCCTGAGGGGAAAGTAAGGTTTGTGGGAGGGGAGTTGGAGCACCTGTGGCAGAAAAGATAAAAAACACACTACCGAGACACATTCCTGTCTTCCTGGGACAAATGTGCCTTCCAATCAGCCCCTGCGCTGCTACCTGGAGACCCTACAGACCCTGGTTCAGACCCTGGGTGTTTGTTGTGCCTACTAGGGGTACCAGAAACCTGGCAGAAGGCCCCTGATTGGAAGGTAAGGTGTGAGGGCAGGGAGATGATCCAACCGAAGGAGAGAAAAGGAAAACGCACCGCTGATAAACGGGGCCTGTGTCCCACGGATAAGAAAATGCCTTACAATCAGCCCCTGCACTGTGCTCCAGGGACTCTGGAGTCCCAGTTTCGAATACAGGGTGTGTCTTGTGTTCGCTCGGGGTACCCCAAAGTGTGCAAAAGGCCTCTGAGGGAAAGGTTAACTGTGAGGGAGGGGAGGTGGGGCACCGATGGCAGAAAAAAAAGATAGAAAATCACGCTAGTGAGGAGCGTTCCTGGGTCCAGCACAGACAAAAGTGCCTACCCCTCAGTCCGTGTGCTGGGCCCCGGGAACCCTGGCATACATAGTTCCAAACCAGGGTGCATCTCGGGCCACTAAGGATACTCCAAAATGGACAGAATGACCCTGAGGGGAATGTAAGGCTAGAAGGAGTTTATATGGGGCTCCTGTGGCAGAAACAAAACAAAACAAAACAAAAAACAACAACAAAAAACGCGCCAGGGAGAAGCGTTCCTGGTCTCCCCAGGGATGAAAGTACCTTCCCATCAGCTCCAGCGCTGGTTAGTGGGTACACTGGTTCGAACCCAGGGTGCTTTTCAGGCCTGTTAGGGGTACCACAATGATGGCTGGAGGCTCCTGAGTGGATAGTAAGGTTGGAATGAGGGGAGGTGGGGCACATGTGGCAGAAATAAAAAACAAAAAACGAACCGCTAAGAAGCGTTCCTGGGTCTCCATGGACGAAAGTGCCTTCCCATGAGCGCCTGCACCAGTACCTGGAGACCCTGACATCCCTGGTTCGAACCCAGGGTGTGTCTCGGGCCAGGTAGAAGTACCACAAATCAGAATAAGGTCCCTGATTGGAAGACAAGGTTTGAGGGAGGTACAGTGAGGCACCTGTTGGAGAAAAAAAAAAACACGCCGCTGAGAAGTGGGGCATGTGTCGCCGCGGACCAAAATGCCTTCCCATCAGCCCCTGTGCTGGGCCATGGGGACACTGCGGTCCCTGTTTCGAATGTAGGGTGGATCTCAGGAACATGAAGGGTACCCCAAAGCAAGCAGAAGTCCCCTGAGGGGAAGGTAAATAGGGAGGTGAGGTGGTGCACCTGTGGCAGAAAAGAGTAATCGTGATCCCAAGAAGCTACCCTGGGTCCCCAGCGGAATAAAGTTCCTCCCCATCAGCCATGGAGCTGGGCTCTGGAAACACTGGAGTCCCTGGTTCGAATGCAGGCAACGTTTCAGACACGTTCATGGTACCTGAAAGCGGGACGAAGAACCCCGAGGGGAAGGTAAGGTTTGAGGCAGGGGAGGTGTGTTACCTGCGGAATAATAAAAAAAGAAAGCGCCGCCGAGAAGTGTTCCTTGTCCCCCACGAATGAAAGTGCCTTAACATCACTGCCTGAGGGGGGGCCCAGGGACCGTGGCCTTCCCGGTTCAAACCCAGGGTGCCTCCCGGGCTGACTTGGGGTATCACAAAGCAGGCTGAAGGCACCTCAGCAAATGTACAAGAACAGAAATTATAACAAACTGTCTCTCAGACCACAGTGCAATCAAATTAGAACTCAGGACTAAGAAACTCAATCAAAACCGCTCAACTACATGGAAACTGAACAACCTGCTCCTGAATGACTACTGGGTACATAACGAAATGAAGGCAGAAATAAAGATGTTCTTTGAAACCAATGAGAACAAAGATACAACATACCAGAATCTCTGGGACACATTTAAAGCAGTGTGTAGAGGGAAATTTATAGCACTAAATGCCCACAAGAGAAAGCAGGAAAGATCTAAAATTGACACTCTAACATCGCAATTAAAAGAACTAGAGAAGCAAGAGCAAACACATTCGAAAGCTAGCAGAAGGCAAGAAATAACTAAGATCAGAGCAGAACTGAAGGAGATAGAGACACAAAACCCTCCAAAAATCAATGAATCCAGGAGTTGGTTTTTGAAAAGATCAACAAAATTGACAGACCACTAGCAAGACTAATAAAGAAGAAAAGAGAGAAGAATCAAATCGACGAATTAAAAATGATAAAGGGATATCACCACCGACCCCACAGAAATACAAACTACCATCAGAGAATACTATAAACACCTCTACGCAAATAAACTGGAAAATCTAGAAGAAATGGATAATTTCCTGACACTTACACTCTTCCAAGACTAAACCAGGAAGAAGTTGAATCCCTGAATAGACCAATAGTAGGCTCTGAAATTGAGGCAATAATTAATAGCCTACCAACCAAAAAAGTCCAGGACCAGATGGATTCACAGCTGAATTCTACCAGAGGTACAAGGAGGAGCTGGTACCATTCCTTCTGAAACTATTCCAATCAATAGAAAAGAGGGAATCCTCCCTAACTCATTTTATGAGGCCAACATCATCCTGATACCAAAGCCTGGCAGAGACACAAAAAAGAGAATTTTAGACCAATATCCCTGATGAACATCGATGCAAAAATCCTCAATAAAATACTGGCAAACCGGATTCAGCAGCACATCAAAAGCTTATCCACCATGATCAAGTGGGCTTCATCCCTGGGATGCAAGGCTGGTTCAACATTCGCAAATCAATAAACATAATCCAGCATATAAACAGAACCAAAGACAAGAACCACATCATTATCTCAATAGATGCAGAAAAGGCTTTTGACAAAATTCAACAGCCCTTCATGCTAAAACGCTCAATAAATTCGGTATTGATGGAACGTACTCAAAATCATAAGAGCTATTTATGACAAACCCACAGCCAATATCATACTGAATGGGCAAAACTGGAAAAATTCCTTTGAAAACTGGCACAAGACAGGGATGCCCTCTCACCACTCCTATTCAACATAGTGTTGGAAGTTCTGGCTAGGGCAATCAGGCAAGAGAAAGAAATCAAGGGATTCAGTTAGGAAAAGAAGAAGTCAAATTGTCCCTGTTTGCAGATGACATGATTGTATATTTAGAAAACCCCATTGTCTCAGCCCAAAATCTCCTTAAGCTGATAAGCAACTTCAGCAAAGTCTCAGGATACAAAATTAATGTGCAAAATCACAAGCATTCTTATACACCAGTGACAGTCAAACAGAGAGCCAAATCAGGAATGAACTTCCATTCACAATTGCTTCAAAGAGAATAAAATACCTAGGAATCCAACTTACAAGGGATGTAAAGGACCTCTTCAAGGAGAACTACAAACCACTGCTCAGTGAAATAAAAGAGGACACAAACAAATGGAAGAACATACCATGCTCATGGATAGGAAGAATCAATATCGTGAAAATGGCCATACTGCCCAAGGTAATTTATAGATTCAATGCCATCCCCATCAAGCTACCAATGAGCTTCTTCACAGAATTGGAAAACTGCTTTAAAGTTCATATGGAACCAAAAAGAGCCCGCATCTCCAAGACAATCCTAAGTCAAAAGAACAAAGCTGGAGGCATCACGCTACCTGACTTCAAACTATACTACAAGGCTACAGTAACTAAAACAGCATGGTACTGGTACCAAAACAGAGATATAGACCAATGGAACAGAACAGAGTCCTCAGAAATAATACCACACATCTACAGCCATCTGATCTTTGACAAACCTGAGAGAAACAAGAAATGGGGAAAGGATTCCTATTTAATAAATGGTGCTGGGAAAATTGGCTAGCCATAAGTAGAAAGCTGAAACTGGATCCTTTCCTTACTCCTTATACGAAAATTAATTCAAGATGGATTAGAGACTTAAATGTTAGACCTAATACCATAAAAATCCTAGAGGAAAACCTAGGTAGTACCATTCAGGACATAGGCATGGGCAAAGACTTCATGTCTAAAACACCAAAAGCAACGGCAGCAAAAGCCAAAATTGACAAATGGGATCTCATTAAACTAAAGAGCTTCTGCACAGCAAAAGAAACTACCATCAGAGTGAACAGGCAACCTACAGAATGGGAGAAAATTTTGCAATCTACTCATCTGACAAAGGGCTAATATCCAGAACCTACAAAGAACTCAAACAAATTTACAAGAAAAACAAACAACCCCATCAAAAGTGGGCAAAGGATATGAACAGACATTTCTCAAAAGAAGACATTCATACAGCCAACAGACACATGAAAAATGCTCATCATCACTGGCCATCAGAGAAATGCAAATCAAAACCACAATGAGATACCATCTCACACCAGTTAGAATGGCGATCATTCAAAAGTCAGGAAACAACAGGTGCTGGAGAGGATGTGGAGAAATAGGAACACTTTTACACTGTTGGTGGGATTGTAAACTAGTTCAACCATTATGGAAAACAGTATGGCGATTCCTCAAGGATCTAGAACTAGATGTACCATATGACCCAGCCATCCCATTACTAGGTATATACCCAAAGGATTATAAATTATGCTGCTATAAAGACACATGCACACGATGTTTATTGCAGCACTATTCACAATAGCAAAGACTTGAATCAACCCAAATGTCCATCAGTGACAGATTGATTAAGAAAATGTGGCACATATACACCATGGAATACTATGCAGCCATAAAAAGGATGAGTTTGTGTCCTTTGTAGGGACATGGATGCAGCTGGAAACCATCATTCTTAGCAAACTATCACAAGAACAGAAAACCAAACACCGCATGTTCTCACTCATAGGTGGAACTGAACAATGAGATCACTTGACTCGGAAGGGGAACATCACACACCGGGCCTATCATGGGAGGGGAGGGGAGGGATTGCATTGGGAGTTATACCTATGTAAATGACGGGTTGATGGGTGCAGCACACCAACATGGCACAAGTATACATAACAAACCTGCACGTTGTGCACATGTACCCTACAACTTAAGTTTAATAATAATAAATAAATTAAAAAACAGGTGCTCTGGTTTGCTAGGTACCCCAAAGTGGCAAAAGGTCCCTGTGAGAAAGCTAAAGGGGCCTGGTGGCAGGAAAAAAGAAAATCTCGTGACTGAGCAGTGCCTGGGTCCACCATGGACGAAAGTGCCTTCCCATCAGTCTGTTCGCTGGGCCCTGTGGACCCTGGCGTCCATGCTTTGAAACCATGGTGCGTGTCAGGCAGACTAGGGTACTCCAAAACGGACAGAAAGACCCTGAGGGAAGGTAAGGTTTGAGGCAGGAGGTGTGTTACCTGGAATAATAAAAAGAAAGCGCCGAGAAGTGTTCCTTGTCCCCACGAATGAAAGTGCCTTAACATCACTGCCTGAGGGGGCCCAGGGACCGTGGCCTTCAGTTCAAACCCAGGGTGCCTCCGGCTGACTTGGGGTATCACAAAGCAGGCTGAAGGCACCTGAGGGGATGGTAGCTTTCGAGGGTGGGGAGCCGGGCACTAGTGGCTACAAATAAAAAAATAACGCACCACTGAGAAGCGTTCCTGTGTCCCACATGTAAAACAGTGCCTTCCCAAAAGGACCTGCACTAGGCTGGAGGGACCCTGAGTCCCTAATTTGAATCCAGGGTGCATCTCGGCCACTAAGGATACTCCAAAATGGACAGAATGACCCTGAGGGGAATGTAAGGCTAGAAGGAGTTTATATGGGGCTCCTGTGGCAGAAACAAAACAAAAACAACAACAAAAACGCGCCAGGGAGAAGCGTTCCTGGGTCCACCATGGACGAAAGTGCCTTCCCATCAGCCCCTGTGCTGGGCCATGGGGACACTGCGGTCCCTGTTTCAATGTAGGGTGGATCTCAGGAACATGAAGGGTACCCCAAAGCAAGCAGAAGTCCCCTGAGGGAAGGTAAGGTTTGAGGCAGGGGAGGTGTGTTACCTGCGGAATAATAAAAAAAGAAAGCGCCGCCGAGAAGTGTTCCTTGTCCCCCACGAATGAAAGTGCCTTAACATCACTGCCTGAGGGGGGGCCCAGGGACCGTGGCCTTCCCAGTTCAAACCCAGGGTGCCTCCCGGGCTGACTTGGGGTATCACAAAGCAGGCTGAAGGCACCTGAGGGGATGGTAGCTTTCGAGGGTGGGGAGCCGGGGCACTAGTGGCTACAAATAAAAAAAAATAACGCACCACTGAGAAGCGTTCCTGTGTCCCACATGTAAAACAGTGCCTTCCCAAAAGGACCTGCACTAGGCTGGAGGGACCCTGGAGTCCCTAATTTGAATCCAGGGTGCATCTCGTGCCCACTAGTGGTACCCCAAAGCGGACAGAAAACCCCTGAGGGAAAGGAAAGGTTTGCGGGAGGGAATGTGGGGCAACTGTGTCAGAAAAAAACCAAAAACACTGGCAAGAAGCGTTACTGCGTTCCCCAGGGAGGAAACTGCCTTCCCCTCAGCCCCTGTGCTGGGTCCCAGGGACTTGGCGTTCCTGTTTCCAGACCAGGGTGCGTCTCGGGCCTGGTGCTGGTATGACAAAGAGGGCATAAATCCCCTGAGGGAACAGTAAGGCTTGAGGGAGGGGAGTTGGGGCACCTGTGGCAGAGATGATTTAAAAACGCACTACCGAGAAGCATTCCTGTGTCAACCCAGACAAATGTGCCTTCCCATCAGCCCCTGTGCTGCTCCCCAAAGACCCTTATGTCCCTGGTACAGACCCTGAGTATTTCTTGTGCCCAGCAGTGAAACCAAAAACCTGGCAGAAGACCCCTGAGTGGAAGGTAAGTTGTGAGGGCATGGAGAAGAGGCAACTGAGGAAAAAAAAAGCGCCACTGAGAAGTGGGGCATGTGTCACCACGGACCAAAATGCCTTCCCATCAGCCCCTGTGCTGGGCCATGGGGACACTGCGGTCCCTGTTTCGAATGTAGGGTGGATCTCAGGAACATGAAGGGTACCCCAAAGCAAGCAGAAGTCCCCTGAGGGAAGGTAAATAGGAGGTGAGGTGGTGCACCTGTGGCAGAAAAGAGTAATCGTGATCCCAAGAAGCTACCCTGGGTCCCCAGCGGAATAAAGTTCCTCCCATCAGCCATGGAGCTGGGCTCTGGAAACACTGGAGTCCCTGGTTCGAATACAGGTGTGTCTTGCATTAACTATGGTACCTAAAGTTTGCAGAAGGCCCCTGAGGAAAGTCAAACTGTGAGGGAGGGAGGTGGGGCACATGTGGCAGAAATAAAAACAAAAACGAACCGCTAAGAAGCGTTCCTGGGTCCACCATGGACGAAAGTGCCTTCCCATCAGCCACAGCACTGTTCCATGGGCAACCTGGGTTCCCTGGTTCAAACCCAGGGTGCCTTCGCCCATTAGGGGTACCACAATGATGGCTGGAGGCTCCTGAGTGGATAGTAAGGTTGGAGTGAGGGAGGTGGGGCATATGTGGCAGAAAAAACCAAAAACAAAAAACGTGCCACCAAGAAGCCTTCCTGGGTATCTACGGACGAAAGTGCCTTCCATGAGCGCCTGCACCAGTACCTGGAGACCTGACATCCCTGGTTCGAACCCAGGGTGTGTCTCGGCCAGGTAGAAGTACCACAAATCAGAATAAGGTCCCTGATTGGAAGACAAGGTTTGAGGAGGTACAGTGAGGCACCTGTTGGAGAAAAAAAAACACGCCACTGAGAAGTGGGGCCTGCATCCCCACGATGAAAGTGCCTTCCATGAGCGCCTGCACCAGTACCTGAGACCCTGACATCCCTGGTTCGAACCCAGGGTGTGTCTCGGGCCAGGTAGAAGTACCACAAATCAGAATAAGGTCCCTGATTGGAAGACAAGGTTTGAGGGAGGTACAGTGAGGCACCTGTTGGAGAAAAAAAAAAAAACACGCCGCTGAGAAGTGGGGCATGTGTCGCCGCGGACCAAAATGCCTTCCCATCAGCCCCTGTGCTGGGCCATGGGGACACTGCGGTCCCTGTTTCGAATGTAGGGTGGATCTCAGGAACATGAAGGGTACCCCAAAGCAAGCAGAAGTCCCCTGAGGGGAAGGTAAATAGGGAGGTGAGGTGGTGCACCTGTGGCAGAAAAGAGTAATCGTGATCCCAAGAAGCTACCCTGGGTCCCCAGCGGAATAAAGTTCCTCCCCATCAGCCATGGAGCTGGGCTCTGGAAACACTGGAGTCCCTGGTTCGAATGCAGGCAACGTTTCAGACACGTTCATGGTACCTGAAAGCGGGACGAAGAACCCCGAGGGGAAGGTAAGGTTTGAGGCAGGGGAGGTGTGTTACCTGCGGAATAATAAAAAAAGAAAGCGCCGACGAGAAGTGTTCCTTGTCCCCCACGAATGAAAGTGCCTTAACATCACTGCCTGAGGGGGGGCCCAGGGACCGTGGCCTTCCCGGTTCAAACCCAGGGTGCCTCCCGGGCTGACTTGGGGTATCACAAAGCAGGCTGAAGGCACCTGAGGGGATGGTAGCTTTCGAGGGTGGGGAGCCGGGGCACTAGTGGCTACAAATAAAAAAAAATAACGCACCACTGAGAAGCGTTCCTGTGTCCCACATGTAAAACAGTGCCTTCCCAAAAGGACCTGCACTAGGCTGGAGGGACCCTGGAGTCCCTAATTTGAATCCAGGGTGCATCTCGCCCACTAGTGGTACCCCAAAGCGGACAGAAAACCCCTGAGGAAAGGAAAGGTTTATGGAGGGAATGGGGCAACTGTGTCAGAAAAACCAAAACACTGGCAAGAAGCGTTACTGCTCCCCAGGAGGAAACTGCCTTCCTCAGCCCCTGTGCTGGGTCCCAGGGACTTGGCGTTCCTGTTTCCAGACCAGGGTGCGCCTCGGCCTGGTGCTGGTATGACAAAGAGGGCATAAATCCCCTGAGGAACAGTAAGGCTTGAGGGAGGGGAGTTGGGGCACCTGTGGCAGAGATGATTTAAAAACGCACTACCGAGAAGCATTCCTGTGTCAACCCAGACAAATGTGCCTTCCCATCAGCCCCTGTGCTGCTCCCCAAAGACCCTTATGTCCCTGGTACAGACCCTGAGTATTTCTTGTGCCCAGCAGTGAAACCAAAAACCTGGCAGAAGACCCCTGAGTGGAAGGTAAGTTGTGAGGGCATGGAGAAGAGGCAACTGAGGAAAAAAAAAGCGCCACTGAGAAGTGGGGCCTGCATCCCCCACGTATGAAAGTGCCTTACAATCAGTCCCTGTGCTGTGCCCCGGGGACCCTGGCGTCCCTGGTTCGAATACAGGGTGTGTCTTGCATTAACTATGGTACCTAAAGTTTGCAGAAGGCCCCTGAGGGAAAGTCAAACTGTGAGGGAGGGGAGGTGTGGCACCAGTGGCAGAAAAAAATGAAAGAAAATTGCGCCACTGAGAAGCGTTCCTGGGTCCACCATGGACGAAAGTGCCTTCCCATCAGTCTGTTCGCTGGGCCCTGTGGACCCTGACGTCCATGCTTTGAAACCATGGTGCGTGTCAGGCAGACTAGGGGTACTCCAAAACGGACAGAAAGACCCTGAGGGGAAGGTGAAGTATGAAAGAGGGCATATGGGGCTCCTGGGGCAGGAAAAGAAAAAACATCACTCCAACGAGGAATGTTCCTGGGCTCCCCAGGGATGAAAGTGCCTTCCCATCAGCCACAGCACTGTTCCATGGGCAACCTGGGTTCCCTGGTTCAAACCCAGGGTGCCTTTCGGCCCATTAGGGGTACCACAAAGAGGGTCGGAGGCTCCTGAGGGGATAGTAAGGTTGGAGTGAGGGGAGGTGGGGCATATGTGGCAGAAAAAAAACCAAAAAACAAAAAAACGTGCCACCAAGAAGCCTTCCTGGGTATCTACGGACGAAAGTGCCTTCCCATGAGCCCCTGCGCTGGTACCTGGAGACCTTGGCATCCCTGGTTTGAACCCAGGGGGCGTCTCGGGCCAGGTAGGGGTACCCCAAATAGAAGAGAAGACCCCTGATTGGAAGATAAGGTTTGAGGGAGGGATGATGGGACACCTGTTGGAGAAAAACAAACAAACAAACGCGCCACCGTGAAGTGGGGCATATATCGCCACTGACCAAAATGCCTTCCCATCAGCCCCTGCGCTGGGCCATGAGGACCCTATGGTCTCTGATTCGAATGTAGAGTGCATCTTGGGAACACAAAGGGTATCCCAAAGTGAGCAGAAGTGCCCTGAGGGGAAGGTAAATAATGAGGGAGTTGAAGTGGTGCACCTGTAGCACAAAAAATAAATTGCGACCTCAAGAAGCTATCCTGGATCCCCCACAGATGAAAGTTCCTTCCCACCAGCCCCAGCACTGGGCCCCGGGAACACTGGAGTCCCTGGTTTGAACACACGCTGCATTTCGGACCCACTAGTGGTATCCAAAAGAGAGACAAGGCCCCTGAGGCGAAGGTAAGGTTTGAGGGCAGGTAGGTGGGTTACCTGTGGAAATATAAAAAAAGAAAGCGTCTCCAAGAAGCGTTCCATGTCCCCCACGAAAGAAAGTGGTTTCCCGTCAGCACCTGCGGTGGGCCCGGGGACCATGGCCTTCCCGATTCAAACCCAGGGTGCGTCTTGGGCCAACTTGGGGTACTCCAAAGCAGGCAGAAGGCACCTAAGGGGATGGTAACCTTCCACAGAGGGGAGACATGGCACTGGCTGTCACCTAATAAGAAAAAAACAACGCACCACTGAGAAGCATTCCTAGGTCCCACAGGGAAAACCGTGCCTTCCCATAAGGCCCTGCCTTAGGCCCCAGGGATGCTGGTGTCCCTGGTTCGAACCCAGGGTGCATCTTGGGCCCACTAGTGGTACCTCAAAGCCGACAGAATTTCCCTGAGGTCAAGGTAAAGTTTGAGGGAGGGGATGTGGGGCACCTGTGTCAGAAATTACCAAAAATATACTGGCGAGAAGCATTCCTGGGTCTCCCAGGGATGAAACTGCCTTCCCATCAGCCCCTGTACTGGGTCCCAGGGACCTGGCATCCCTGTTTTCAGACCGGTGTGCATCTCGGGTCCAGTAGTGGTACGACAAAGAAGGCATAAGGCTCCTGAGGGGGAAGTAAGGTTTGAGGGAGTGTAGTTGGGGCACCTGTGGCAGGAAACATAAAAAAGGCACTACCAAGAAGCATTCCTGGGTCATCCTTGGATGAACGTGCCTTCCCATCAGCCCCTGCGCTGCTACCCAGAGACCCTTATGTCCCTTGTTCGGACCTGGGTGATTCTAGTGCCCACTAGGGGTACCACAAACCTGGCATAAGGCCCCTGAGTGGAAGGTTAGGTGCAGGAAGAAGAGGCAACTGAGGGAGAGGAAAAAAAGGCACCTCTGAGAAGCGGGGCCAGTTTCCCCCACGTATGAAAGTGCCTTAAATCAGCCCATGCGCTGTGCCCCGGGGACTCTGGCTTCCCTGGTTCAAATACAGGGTGCATTTCGGACCCACTAGTGGTATCCAAAAGAGAGACAAGGCCCCTGAGGCGAAGGTAAGGTTTGAGGGCAGGTAGGTGGGTTACCTGTGGAAATATAAAAAGAAAGCGTCCAAGAAGCGTTCCATGTCCCCACGAAAGAAAGTGGTTTCCGTCAGCACCTGCGGTGGGCCCGGGGACCATGGCCTTCGATTCAAACCCAGGGTGCGCCTCTGGCTGACTTGGGACTTGGGGTACCCACAGCAGGCAGAAGGCACCTAAGGGGATGGTAACCTTCCACAGAGGGAGACATGGCACTGGCTGTCACCTAATAAGAAAAAACAACGCACCACTGAGAAGCGTTCCTGGGTCCACCACAGACTAAATTGCCTTCCCATCAGTATGTGCGCTGGGCCCCAGGGACCATGGCTTCCATGGTTCAAAACCAGGGTGTGTCTCGGCCCACTAGTGGTACCTCAAAGCCGACAGAATTTCCCTGAGGTCAAGGTAAAGTTTGAGGGAGGGATGTGGGGCACCTGTGGCAGAAAAAAGAAAGAAAATCGCACCACTGAGAAGCGTTCCTGTGCTCACCAGGAACGAAAATGCCTTCCGTCAGGGCCTGCGGTAGGGCCTGGGAACCGTGCATTTCCCAGTTCAAACCCAGGGTGCGTCTCTGGCTGACTTGGGACTTGGGGTACCCACAGCAGGCAGAAGGCACCTGAGGGGATGGTAACATTCGAAAGATGGGTGCCGGGGCACTTGTGGCACCAAATACGAAAAAACAAAGCACCACTGTGAGGTGTTCCTGGGTCCCACAGGAAAACCGTGCCTTCCCATAAGGCCCTGCCTTAGGCCCCAGGGATGCTGGTGTCCCTGGTTCGAACCCAGGGTGCATCTTGGGTTTACGGTACCCCAAAGCGGGTAAAAGGCCTCTGAGGGAAAGGTAAACTGTGAGAGAGTGGAGGTGGGGCACCAATGGCAGAAAAAAGAAAGAAAATCGCACCACTGAGAAGCATTCCTAGGTCCCACAGGAAAACGTGCCTTCCCATCAGCCCCAGCACTGGGCCCTGGGAACACTGGATTCCCTGGTTCGATCGCAGGCTGCGTTTTGGACCCGCTAGTGGTAGCCGAAAGTGGGAAGAAGACCCCTGAGGGGAAGGTAAGATTTGAGGGTGGGTAAGCGGGTTACTTGTGGAATAATAAAAAGAGAAAGCACAACCAAGATTTCTTTGTCACCCACGGAGAACGTGCCTTCCCGTCAGGGCCTGCGGTAGGGCCTGGGAACCGTGCATTTCCCAGTTCAAACCCAGGGTGCGTCTCTGGCTGACTTGGGACTTGGGGTACCCCACAGCAGGCAGAAGGCACCTGAGGGGATGGTAACATTCGAAAGATGGGTGCCGGGGCACTTGTGGCACCAAATACGAAAAAAACAAAGCACCACTGTGAGGTGTTCCTGGGTCCCACAGGAAAACCGTGCCTTCCCATAAGGCCCTGCCTTAGGCCCCAGGGATGCTGGTGTCCCTGGTTCGAACCCAGGGTGCATCTTGGGCCCACTAGTGGTACCTCAAAGCGGACAGAATTTCCCTGAGGTCAAGGTAAAGTTTGAGGGAGGGGATATGGGGCACCTGTGTCAGAAATTACCAAAAACACACTGGCGAGAAGCATTCCTGGGTCTCCCAGGGATGAAACTGCCTTCCCATCAGCCCCTGTACTGGGTCCCAGGGACCTGGCATCCCTGTTTTCAGACCGGTGTGCATCTCGGGTCCAGTAGTTGTACGACAAAGAAGGCATAAGGCTCCTGAGGGGGAAGTAAGGTTTGAGGGAGTGTAGTTGGGGCACCTGTGGCAGGAAAGATAAAAAAGGCACTACCAAGCAGCATTCCTGGGTCATCCCCGGATGAACGTGCCTTCCCATCAGCCCCTGTGCTGCTACCCAGAGACCCTTATGTCCCTCGTTCGGACCTGGGTGATTCTAGTGCCCACTAGGGGTACCACAAACCTGGCATAAGGCCCCTGAGTGGAAGGTTAGGTGCAGGAAGAAGAGGCAACTGAGGGAGAGGAAAAAAAGGCACCTCTGAGAAGCGGGGCCAGTTTTTCCCCCACGTATGAAAGTGCCTTAAATCAGCCCATGCGCTGTGCCCCGGGGACTCTGGCTTCCCTGGTTCAAATACAGGGTGCATCTTGGGTTTGCTACGGGTACCCCAAAGCGGGTAAAAGGCCTCTGAGGGAAAGGTAAACTGTGAGAGAGTGGAGGTGGGGCACCAATGGCAGAAAAAAAAGAAAGAAAATCGCACCACTGAGAAGCGTTCCTGGGTCCACCACAGACTAAATTGCCTTCCCATCAGTATGTGCGCTGGGCCCCAGGGACCATGGCTTCCATGGTTCAAAACCAGGGTGTCTCGGCCCACTAGGAGTACTCCAAAATAGACAGAAAGACACTGAGGGAAGGTGAGTTTAGAAGGAGGGCATATGGGGCTCCTGTGGCAGAAAAAAGAAAGAAAATCGCACCACTGAGAAGCATTCCTAGGTCCCACAGGAAAACGTGCCTTCCCATAAGGCCCTGCCTTAGGCCCCAGGGATGCTGGTGTCCCTGGTTCGAACCCAGGGTGCATCTTGGGCCCACTAGTGGTACCTCAAAGCGACAGAATTTCCCTGAGGTCAAGGTAAAGTTTGAGGGAGGGATGGTGAGGCACTTGTTGGAGAAAAAAAAGGTGCTGCCGAGAAGAAGGGCATGGGTTGCCACAGACAAAATGACTTCCCATCAGCCCCTGCGCTGGGCCATGAGGACCCTATGGTCTCTGATTCGAATGTAGAGTGCATCTTGGGAACACAAAGGGTATCCCAAAGTGAGCAGAAGTGCCCTGAGGGAAGGTAAATAATGAGGAAGGTGAGGTGGCGCACCTGTGGCAGAAAAACATAATCACAATGCCGAGAAGCTTATCCTGGGTCCCACCCAGGAAAGCACCTTCCCATCAGCCCCTGTACTGGGTCCCAGGGACCTGGCATCCCTGTTTTCAGACCGGTGTGCATCTCGGGTCCAGTAGTGGTACGACAAAGAAGGCATAAGGCTCCTGAGGGGAAGTAAGGTTTGAGGGAGGGATGGTGAGGCACTTGTTGGAGAAAAAAAAAGGTGCTGCCGAGAAGAAGGGCATGGGTTGCCACAGACAAAATGACTTCCCATCAGCCCCTGCGCTGGGCCATGAGGACCCTATGGTCTCTGATTCGAATGTAGAGTGCATCTTGGGAACACAAAGGGTATCCCAAAGTGAGCAGAAGTGCCCTGAGGGAAGGTAAATAATGAGGAAGGTGAGGTGGCGCACCTGTGGCAGAAAAACATAATCACAATGCCGAGAAGCTATCCTGGGTCCCACCCAGGAAAGCACCTTCCCATCAGCCCCAGCACTGGGCCCTGGGAACACTGGATTCCCTGGTTCGATCGCAGGCTGCGTTTTGGACCCGCTTAGTGGTAGCCGAAAGTGGGAAGAAGACCCTGAGGGAAGGTAAGGTTTGAGGGCAGGTAGGTGGGTTACCTGTGGAAATATAAAAAGAAAGCGTCTCCAAGAAGCGTTCCATGTCCCCACGAAAGAAAGTGGTTTCCGTCACACCTGCGGTGGGCCCGGGGACCATGGCCTTCCGATTCAAACCCAGGGTGCGTCTCTGGCTGACTTGGGACTTGGGGTACCCACAGCAGGCAGAAGGCACCTGAGGGGATGGTAACATTCGAAAGATGGGTGCCGGGGCACTTGTGGCACCAAATACGAAAAAACAAAGCACCACTGTGAGGTGTTCCTGGGTCCCACAGGAAAACCGTGCCTTCCCATAAGGCCCTGCCTTAGGCCCCAGGGATGCTGGTGTCCCTGGTTCGAACCCAGGGTGCATCTTGGGCCCACTAGTGGTACCTCAAAGCCGACAGAATTTCCCTGAGGTCAAGGTAAAGTTTGAGGAGGGATGTGGGGCACCTGTGTCAGAAATTACCAAAAATATACTGGCGAGAAGCATTCCTGGGTCTCCCAGGGATGAAACTGCCTTCCCATCAGCCCCTGTACTGGGTCCCAGGGACCTGGCATCCCTGTTTTCAGACCGGTGTGCATCTCGGGTCCAGTAGTGGTACGACAAAGAAGGCATAAGGCTCCTGAGGGGGAAGTAAGGTTTGAGGGAGTGTAGTTGGGGCACCTGTGGCAGGAAACATAAAAAGGCACTACCAAGAAGCATTCCTGGGTCTCCACGGACGAAAGTGCCTTCCCATCAGCCCCTGCGCTGCTACCCAGAGACCCTTATGTCTCTGGTTCAGACCTGGGTGATTCTAGTGCCCACTAGGGGTACCACAAACCTGGCATAAGGCCCCTGAGTGGAAGGTTAGGTGCAGGAAGAAGAGGCAACTGAGGAGAGGAAAAAAGGCACCTCTGAGAAGCGGGGCCAGTTTCCCACGTATGAAAGTGCCTTAAATCAGCCCATGCGCTGTGCCCGGGACTCTGGCTTCCTGGTTCAAATACAGGGTGCATCTTGGGTTTACATGGTACCCCAAAGCGGGTAAAAGGCCTCTGAGGGAAAGGTAAACTGTGAGAGAGTGGAGGTGGGGCACCAATGGCAGAAAAAAAGAAAGAAAATCGCACCACTGAGAAGCGTTCCTGGGTCCACCACAGACTAAATTGCCTTCCCATCAGTATGTGCGCTGGGCCCCAGGGACCATGGCTTCCATGGTTCAAAACCAGGGTGTGTCTCAGGCCCACTAGGAGTACTCCAAAATAGACAGAAAGACACTGAGGGGAAGGTGAGTTTAGAAGGAGGGCATATGGGGCTCCTGTGGCAGAAAAAAGAAAGAAAATCGCACCACTGAGAAGCGTTCCTGTGCTCACCAGGAACGAAAATGCCTTCCGTCAGCCACAGTGCTGGGCTGTGGGCACCCTGGGGTCCCTGTATCAGAACCCACGGTGCCTTTCAGGCCCATTATGGTACCACAAAAAGGACCGGAGGCTCCTGAGGGGATAGTAAGGTTGGAGTGTCGGCAGGTGGGGCACACGTAGCAGAAAAAAAATCGTGCCTCCAACAAGCATTCCTGGGTCTCCACGGACGAAAGTGCCTTCCCATGGGCCTCTGCGCTGGTACCTGGAGACATTGGCTTTCCTGGTTCAAACCAAGCGTGTGTCTCGGCTGGGTAGCAGTACCAGAATTGAGAGAAGACCCTGACTGGAAGATAAGGTTTGAGGGAGGGATGATGGGACACCTGTTGGAGAAAACAAACAAACAAACGCGCCACCGTGAAGTGGGGCATATATCGCCACTGACCAAAATGCCTTCCCATCAGCCCCTGCGCTGGGCCATGAGGACCCTATGGTCTCTGATTCGAATGTAGAGTGCATCTTGGGAACACAAAGGGTATCCCAAAGTGAGCAGAAGTGCCCTGAGGGGAAGGTAAATAATGAGGGAGTTGAAGTGGTGCACCTGTAGCACAAAAAATAAATTGCGACCTCAAGAAGCTATCCTGGATCCCCCACAGATGAAAGTTCCTTCCCACCAGCCCCAGCACTGGGCCCCGGGAACACTGGAGTCCCTGGTTTGAACACACGCTGCATTTCGGACCCACTAGTGGTATCCAAAAGAGAGACAAGGCCCCTGAGGCGAAGGTAAGGTTTGAGGGCAGGTAGGTGGGTTACCTGTGGAAATATAAAAAAAGAAAGCGTCTCCAAGAAGCGTTCCATGTCCCCCACGAAAGAAAGTGGTTTCCCGTCAGCACCTGCGGTGGGCCCGGGGACCATGGCCTTCCCGATTCAAACCCAGGGTGCGTCTTGGGCCAACTTGGGGTACTCCAAAGCAGGCAGAAGGCACCTAAGGGGATGGTAACCTTCCACAGAGGGGAGACATGGCACTGGCTGTCACCTAATAAGAAAAAAACAACGCACCACTGAGAAGCATTCCTAGGTCCCACAGGGAAAACCGTGCCTTCCCATAAGGCCCTGCCTTAGGCCCCAGGGGTGCTGGTGTCCCTGGTTCGAACCCAGGGTGCATCTTGGGCCCACTAGTGGTACCTCAAAGCCGACAGAATTTCCCTGAGGTCAAGGTAAAGTTTGAGGGAGGGGATGTGGGGCACCTGTGTCAGAAATTACCAAAAATATACTGGCGAGAAGCATTCCTGGGTCTCCCAGGGATGAAACTGCCTTCCCATCAGCCCCTGTACTGGGTCCCAGGGACCTGGCATCCCTGTTTTCAGACCGGTGTGCATCTCGGGTCCAGTAGTGGTACGACAAAGAAGGCATAAGGCTCCTGAGGGGGAAGTAAGGTTTGAGGGAGTGTAGTTGGGGCACCTGTGGCAGGAAACATAAAAAAGGCACTACCAAGAAGCATTCCTGGGTCATCCTTGGATGAACGTGCCTTCCCATCAGCCCCTGCGCTGCTACCCAGAGACCCTTATGTCCCTTGTTCGGACCTGGGTGATTCTAGTGCCCACTAGGGGTACCACAAACCTGGCATAAGGCCCCTGAGTGGAAGGTTAGGTGCAGGAAGAAGAGGCAACTGAGGGAGAGGAAAAAAAGGCACCTCTGAGAAGCGGGGCCAGTTTCCCCCACGTATGAAAGTGCCTTAAATCAGCCCATGCGCTGTGCCCCGGGGACTCTGGCTTCCCTGGTTCAAATACAGGGTGCATCTTGGGTTTGCTACGGGTACCCCAAAGCGGGTAAAAGGCCTCTGAGGGAAAGGTAAACTGTGAGAGAGTGGAGGTGGGGCACCAATGGCAGAAAAAAAGAAAGAAAATCGCACCACTGAGAAGCGTTCCTGGGTCCACCACAGACTAAATTGCCTTCCCATCAGTATGTGCGCTGGGCCCCAGGGACCATGGCTTCCATGGTTCAAAACCAGGGTGTGTCTCGGGCCCACTAGGAGTACTCCAAAATAGACAGAAAGACACTGAGGGGAAGGTGAGTTTAGAAGGAGGGCATATGGGGCTCCTGTGGCAGAAAAAGAGAAAAAAAATGCCAGTGAGAAGCGTTCCTGTGCTCACCAGGAACGAAAATGCCTTCCCGTCAGCCACAGTGCTGGGCTGTGGGCACCCTGGGGTCCCTGTATCGAACCCACGGTGCCTTTCAGGCCCATTATGGGTACCACAAAAAGGACCGGAGGCTCCTGAGGGGATAGTAAGGTTGGAGTGTCGGCAGGTGGGGCACACGTAGCAGAAAAAAAAATCGTGCCTCCAACAAGCATTCCTGGGTCTCCACGGACGAAAGTGCCTTCCCATGGGCCTCTGCGCTGGTACCTGGAGACATTGGCTTTCCTGGTTCAAACCAAGCGTGTGTCTCGGGCTGGGTAGCAGTACCAGAATTGGAGAAGACCCTGACTGGAAGATAAGGTTTGAGGGAGGGATGGTGAGGCACTTGTTGGAGAAAAAAAAAGGTGCTGCCGAGAAGAAGGGCATGGGTTGCCACAGACAAAATGACTTCCCATCAGCCCCTGCTCTGGACCACAGGGACCCTGGCATCCATGGTTCAAAACCAGGGTGTGTCTCGGCCCACTAGGAGTACTCCAAAATAGACAGAAAGACACTGAGGGAAGGTGAGTTTAGAAGGAGGGCATATGGGGCTCCTGTGGCAGAAAAAAGAAAGAAAATCGCACCACTGAGAAGCGTTCCTGGGTCCACCACAGACTAAATTGCCTTCCCATCAGCCCATGCACTGGGTCTCAGGGACATGGCCTCCCTGTTTCCAGACTATAGTGCATCTCGGGACCCATAGTGGTGTGACATAGAGGGCGTAAGGCCCCTGAGAGGAAAGTGAGGTTTGAAGGAGGGGAGTTGGGGCACCTGTGGCAGAAAAGATAAAAAACGCACTACCCAGAAGTGTTCCTGGGTCATGTCCGGACGAATGTGCCTTCCCATCAGCCCATGCGCTGCTATCCATAGTCACATATGTCCCTGTTTCGGACCCTGGGTGTTTCTCGTGCACACTAAGCGTACTACAAACCTGGGACAAGGCCCGTGAGTGGAAGGTAAGGTGCAGGGAGAAGAGGCAACTGAGGGAGAGAAAAAAAAATGCAACACTGAGAAGCGGTGCCTGGGTCCTCCACGTATGAAAGTGCCTTACAATCAGCCCCTGCCCTGTGCCCCGGGACTCTGGCTTCCTGGTTCAAATACAGGGTGCATCTTGGGTTTGCTACGGGTACCCCAAAGCGGGTAAAAGGCCTCTGAGGGAAAGGTAAACTGTGAGGGAGGGAAGTGGGGCACCGGTGGCAGATAAAAGGAAAGAAAATTGCACAACTGAGGAGCGTCCCTGGGTCCACCACAGACTAAATTGCCTTCCCATCAGTCGGTGCGCTGGGCCCCAGGGACCATGGCTTCCATGGTTCAAAACCAGGGTGTGTCTCAGGCCCACTAGGAGTACTCCAAAATAGACAGAAAGACACTGAGGGGAAGGTGAGTTTAGAAGGAGGGCATATGGGGCTCCTGTGGCAGAAAAAGAGAAAAAATGCCAGTGAGAAGCGTTCCTGTGCTCACCAGGAACGAAAATGCCTTCCCGTCAGCCACAGTGCTGGGCTGTGGGCACCCTGGGGTCCCTGTATCGAACCCACGGTGCCTTTCAGGCCCATTATGGGTACCACAAAAAGGACCGGAGGCTCCTGAGGGGATAGTAAGGTTGGAGTGTCGGCAGGTGGGGCACACGTAGCAGAAAAAAAAATCGTGCCTCCAACAAGCATTCCTGGGTCTCCACGGACGAAAGTGCCTTCCCATGGGCCTCTGCGCTGGTACCTGGAGACATTGGCTTTCCTGGTTCAAACCAAGCGTGTGTCTCGGGCTGGGTAGCAGTACCAGAATTGGAGAGAAGACCCCTGACTGGAAGATAAGGTTTGAGGGAGGGATGGTGAGGCACTTGTTGGAGAAAAAAAAAAGGTGCTGCCGAGAAGAAGGGCATGGGTTGCCACAGACAAAAATGACTTCCCATCAGCCCCTGCTCTGGACCACAGGGACCCTGCAGTCCCTAGTTTGAATGTAGGGTGCATCTCAGGAATGTGAAGGGTACCCCAAAGCGAGCAGAACTCCCCTGAGAGGAAGGTAAATAATGAGGAAGGTGAGGTGGCGCACCTGTGGCAGAAAAACATAATCACAATGCCGAGAAGCTATCCTGGGTCCCACCCAGGGAAAGCACCTTCCCATCAGCCCCAGCACTGGGCCCTGGGAACACTGGATTCCCTGGTTCGATCGCAGGCTGCGTTTTGGACCCGCTAGTGGTAGCCGAAAGTGGGAAGAAGACCCCTGAGGGGAAGGTAAGATTTGAGGGTGGGTAAGCGGGTTACTTGTGGAATAATAAAAAGAGAAAGCACAACCAAGATTTCTTTGTCACCCACGGAGAACGTGCCTTCCCGTCAGGGCCTGCGGTAGGGCCTGGGAACCGTGCATTTCCCAGTTCAAACCCAGGGTGCGTCTCTGGCTGACTTGGGACTTGGGGTACCCCACAGCAGGCAGAAGGCACCTGAGGGGATGGTAACATTCGAAAGATGGGTGCCGGGGCACTTGTGGCACCAAATACGAAAAAAACAAAGCACCACTGTGAGGTGTTCCTGGGTCCCACAGGGAAAACAGTGCGTTCCCGGAAGGCCCTGTGCCAGGCCCCAGGGATCCTGGCTTCCCTGGTTCATAAGCAGCGTGCGTCTGGGGCCCACTAGTGGTACCCAAAAGCAGACAGAAGACCACTGAAGGGAAGGTCACTTTCGAGGGAGGGGATGTGCGGCACCTGTGTTGGAAAATACCAAAAACACACTGGTGAGAAGCCTTCCTGGGTCCCCCAGAGACGAAACTCTCTTCCCATCAGCCCATGCACTGGGTCTCAGGGACATGGCCTCCCTGTTTCCAGACTATAGTGCATCTCGGGACCCATAGTGGTGTGACATAGAGGGCGTAAGGCCCCTGAGAGGAAAGTGAGGTTTGAAGGAGGGGAGTTGGGGCACCTGTGGCAGAAAAGATAAAAAACGCACTACCCAGAAGTGTTCCTGGGTCATGTCCGGACGAATGTGCCTTCCCATCAGCCCATGCGCTGCTATCCATAGTCACATATGTCCCTGTTTCGGACCCTGGGTGTTTCTCGTGCACACTAAGCGTACTACAAACCTGGGACAAGGCCCGTGAGTGGAAGGTAAGGTGCAGGGAGAAAAGGCAACTGAGGGAGAGAAAAAAAAATGCAACACTGAGAAGCGGTGCCTGGGTCCTCCACGTATGAAAGTGCCTTACAATCAGCCCCTGCCCTGTGCCCCGGGGACTCTGGTGTGCCTGGTTCTAATACAGGGTACATCTTGGGTTCACTAGGGGTACCCCAAAGTGTGCAAAAGGCCTCTGAGGGAAAGGTAAACTGTGAGGGAGGGGAAGTGGGGCACCGGTGGCAGATAAAAAGGAAAGAAAATTGCACAACTGAGGAGCGTCCCTGGGTCCACCACAGAAGTGCCTTCCCATCAGTCGGTGCGCTGGGCCCCAGGGACCATGGCATCCATGGTTCAAAACCAGGGTGCATCTCGGGCCCACAAGGGGTGCCCCAAAGTGGACAGAATAGCCCTGAGGGGAAGAAAAATTTTGAGGGAGGGGATGTCGGGCACCTGTGTTGGAAAAAAACAGAAACACACTGGCGAGAAGCATTCCTGAGTCCCCCAGGGACGAAACTGCCTTCCCCTCAGCCCCTGCACTGGGTCTCAGGGACCTGGTGTCCCTGTTTCGAGACCAGGGTGCATCTCAGGCCTGGTAGTGGTACGAAAAAGAAGGCATAACACCCCTGAGAGGAAAGTAAGGTTTGAGGGAGGGATGTCGGGCACCTGTGTTGGAAAAAACAGAAACACACTGGCGAGAAGCATTCCTGAGTCCCCAGGGACGAAACTGCCTTCCCTCAGCCCCTGCACTGGGTCTCAGGGACCTGGTGTCCCTGTTTCGAGACCAGGGTGCATCTCGGCCCACAAGGGTGCCCCAAAGTGGACAGAATAGCCCTGAGGGAAGAAAATTTTGAGGAGGGATGATGAGGCACCTGTTGGAGAAAAAAAATAACAAGGCGCCAAAGAGAAGCGGGGCATGGGCGGCCACGAACTAAAATGCCTTCCAATCAGCCCCTGTGCTGGGCCCTGGAAACACTGGAGTCCCTGGTTCAAACGCAGGCTGCGTTTCGGACCGTTAGAGATACCCGAAAGTGGACTTAAGGCCCCTGAAGGGAAGGGAAGTTTTGAGGGTGGGGAGGTGGGTTACCTGTGGAATAATAATAATAATAATAATAATAAAACTCCGCTGAAAAGAGTATTTTCCCACAGAAGGAAGTGCCTTCTCGTCAGCGCCTCTGGTGGGCCCCTGGGACCGGGGCCTTCCCAGTTTGAACCCAGGGTGTGTCTCGGGATGACTTGTGGTATCCGAAAGGAGGCAGATGGCACCTGAGGGGATGGTAACTTTGAGGGAGTGGAGACTGGGCACTGGTGCACCCAATAAGAAAAACAACGCACCACTGAGAAGCGTTCCTTGGTCCACCACAGAAGAAAGTGGCTTCACATCAGTCCATGTGCTGTGCTCCGGGGACCCTGGCGTCCATAGTTCAAAGCACGGTGCATCTCAGGCCCACTAGAGGTACTAAAAGGACAGAAAGACCCTGAGGGAAGGTAAATAGTGAGGGAGGTGAGGTGGTGCACCAGTGGTAGAGAAAAATAATCGCGACCCGAGTAGCTATCCTGGGTCCCCACGGACGAAAGTGCCTTCCCATCTGCCCGGCGCTGGGCCCCGGGAACACTGGAGACCCTAGTTTGAATGCAGGGAGCATTTGGGACATGCTATTGATACCCAAAAGACGGACAAAGGCCCTAAGGGAAAGTCAGGTTGAGGCGGGTGGTGGGTTACCTGTGGAATAATTTAAAAGCACCACGGAGAAGTGTTCCTTGTTCCCCACAGAAGAAAGTCTTTCCATCACTGCCTGTGGTGGGTCTCAATGACAGTTGCCTTCCCAGTTTGAACCCAGGGTGCATCTCAGGCCTGGTAGTGGTACGAAAAGAGGGCATAACACCCTGAGAGGAAAGTAAGGTTTGAGGGAGGGTATTGGAGCATCTGTGGCAGAAAGGGTAAAAATGTACTACCGAGAAGCATTCCTGGGTCATCCTCGGATGCATGTGACTTCCCATCAGCCCCTGCCCTGCCACCCAGAGACCCTTATGTCTCTGGTTCAGACCCTGGTGTTTCTCGTGCACACTAAGCGTACTACAAACCTGGGACAAGGCCCGTGAGTGGAAGGTAAGGTGTGGGGAGAAGAGGCAACTGAGGGAGGGAAAAAAAAATGCGCCACTGAGAAGTGGGGCCTGTGTCCCCCACGTATGAAAGTGCCTTAAAATCAGCCCCTGCACTGTGCCCCGGGGACTCTGGCATCCCTGGTTCGATTACAGGGTGTGTCTTGGGTTTGCTAGGGGTACTGCAAAGTGGGCAAAAGGCCCCTGAGGGAAATTTAAACTGGTAGGGAGGGGAGGTGGGGCTCCAGTAGCAGAAAAAAAAAGAAAGAAAATAGGGCCACTGAGAAGCGTTCCTCAGTCCACCACAGAAGAAAGTGGCTTCACATCAGTCCATGTGCTGTGCTCCGGGGACCCTGGCGTTCATAGTTTGAAAGCACGGTGCATCTCAGGCTCACTAGAGGTACTAAAAAGGACAGAAAGACCCTGAGGGGAAGAATAGGTTTGAAGGAGGGCATATGGGGCTCCTGTGCAGAAAAACAGAAAAAAATAACGCGCCAGCCAGAAGCGTTCTTGGGCTCCGCAGGGACGAAAGTGCTTTCCCATCAGAACCAGTGCTGGGCCGCAGGTACCCTAGGGTCGCTGTTTCGAACACAGGGTGCCTTTTGGGCCCGTTAGGGGGACCACAAAGAGGGTCAGAGGCTCCTGAGGGGATAGTAAGGTTGGAGTGAGGGAAGGTGCCGCACATGTGGCAGAAAAAAGAAAGAAAATCGGACCACTGAGAAGCGTTCCTTGGTCCACCACAGAAGAAAGTGGCTTCACATCAGTCCATGTGCTGTGCTCCGGGGACCCTGGCGTCCATAGTTCGAAAGCACGGTGCATCTCAGGCCTGGTAGTGGTACGAAAAGAGGCATAACACCCTGAGAGGAAAGTAAGGTTTGAGGGAGGGATGATGAGGCACCTGTTGGAGAAAAAAAAAATAACAAGGCGCCAAAGAGAAGCGGGGCATAGGCGGCCACGAACTAAAATGCCTTCCAATCAGCCCCTGTGCTGGGCCCTGAAACACTGGAGTCCCTGGTTCAAACGCAGGCTGCGTTTGGACCGTTAGAGATACCAAAGTGGACTTAAGGCCCCTGAAGGGAAGGGAAGTTTTGAGGGTGGGGAGGTGGGTTACCTGTGGAATAATAATAATAATAATAAAACTCCGCTGAAAAGAGTATTTTCCCACAGAAGGAAGTGCCTTCTCGTCAGCGCCTCTGGTGGGCCCCTGGGACCGGGGCCTTCCCAGTTTGAACCCAGGGTGCATCTCAGGCCCACTAGAGGTACTAAAAGGACAGAAAGACCCTGAGGGAAGAATAGGTTTGAAGGAGGGCATATGGGCCTCCTGTGCAGAAAAACAGAAAAAATAACGTGCCAGCAAGAAGCGTTCTTGGGCTCCATGAGGGACGAAAGTGCTTTCCCATCAGAACCAGTGCTGGGCCGCGGGTACCCTGGGGTCCCTGTTTCGAACACAGGGTGCCTTTTGGGCCCGTTAGGGGACCACAAAGAGGGTCAGAGGCTCCTGAGGGGATAGTAAGGTTAGAGTGAGGGAAGGTGCCGCACATGTGGCAGAAAAAAGAAAGAAAATCGGACCACTGAGAAGCGTTCCTTGGTCCACCACAGAAGTGCCTTCCCATCAGCCCCTGCCCTGTGCCCCGGGACTCTGGTGTGCCTGGTTCTAATACAGGGTACATCTTGGGTTCACTAGGGTACCCCAAAGTGTGCAAAAGGCCTCTGAGGGAAAGGTAAACTGTGAGGGAGGGAAGTGGGGCACCGGTGGCAGATAAAAGGAAAGAAAATTGCACAACTGAGGAGCGTCCCTGGGTCCACCACAGAAGAAAGTGGCTTCACATCAGTCCATGTGCTGTGCTCCGGGGACCCTGGCGTCCATAGTTCAAAGCACGGTGCATCTCAGGCCTGGTAGTGGTACGAAAAGAGGGCATAACACCCTGAGAGGAAAGTAAGGTTTGAGGGAGGGTATTGGAGCATCTGTGGCAGAAAGGGTAAAAATGTACTACCGAGAAGCATTCCTGGGTCATCCTCGGATGCATGTGACTTCCCATCAGCCCCTGCCCTGCCACCCAGAGACCCTTATGTCTCTGGTTCAGACCCTGGTGTTTCTCGTGCACACTAAGCGTACTACAAACCTGGGACAAGGCCCGTGAGTGGAAGGTAAGGTGCAGGGAGAAGAGGCAACTGAGGGAGGGAAAAAATGCGCCACTGAGAAGCGGGGCCTGTGTCCCCACGTATGAAAGTGCCTTACAATCAGCCCCTGCCCTGTGCCCCGGGACTCTGGCATCCCTGGTTAGATTACAGGGTGTGTCTTGGGTTTGCTAGGGGTACCGCAAAGTGGGCAAAAGGCCCCTGAGGGAAATTTAAACTGGTAGGGAGGGAGGTGGGGCCTCAGTAGCAGAAAAAAAGAAAGAAAATCGGACCACTGAGAAGCGTTCCTTGGTCCACCACAGAAGAAAGTGGCTTCACATCAGTCCATGTGCTGTGCCCGGGACTCTGGCTTCCTGGTTCATAAGCAGCGTGCGTCTGGGGCCCACTAGTGGTACCCAAAAGCAGACAGAAGACCACTGAAGGGAAGGTCACTTTGAGGAGGGATGTGCGGCACCTGTGTTGGAAAATACCAAAACACACTGGTGAGAAGCCTTCCTGGGTCCCCAGAGACGAAACTCTCTTCCCATCAGCCCCAGCACTGGGCCCTGGGAACACTGGATTCCCTGGTTCGATCGCAGGCTGCGTTTTGGACCCGCTAGTGGTAGCCGAAAGTGGGAAGAAGACCCTGAGGGAAGGTGAGTTTAGAAGGAGGGCATATGGGGCTCCTGTGGCAGAAAAAAGAAAGAAAATCGCACCACTGAGAAGCGTTCCTGGGTCTCCACGGACGAAAGTGCCTTCCCATGGGCCTCTGCGCTGGTACCTGGAGACATTGGCTTTCCTGGTTCAAACCAAGCGTGTGTCTCGGGCTGGGTAGCAGTACCAGAATTGGAGAGAAGACCCTGACTGGAAGATAAGGTTTGAGGGAGGGATGGTGAGGCACTTGTTGGAGAAAAAAAAAGGTGCTGCCGAGAAGAAGGGCATGGGTTGCCACAGACAAAATGACTTCCCATCAGCCCATGCGCTGTGCCCGGGACTCTGGCTTCCTGGTTCATAAGCAGCGTGCGTCTGGGGCCCACTAGTGGTACCCAAAAGCAGACAGAAGACCACTGAAGGAAGGTCACTTTGAGGAGGGATGTGCGGCACCTGTGTTGGAAAATACCAAAACACACTGGTGAGAAGCCTTCCTGGGTCCCCAGAGACGAAACTCTCTTCCCATCAGCCCCTGCTCTGGACCACAGGGACCCTGCAGTCCCTAGTTTGAATGTAGGGTGCATCTCAGGAATGTGAAGGGTACCCCAAAGCGGGTAAAAGGCCTCTGAGGGAAAGGTAAACTGTGAGAGAGTGGAGGTGGGGCACCAATGGCAGAAAAAAGAAAGAAAATCGCACCACTGAGAAGCGTTCCTGTGCTCACCAGGAACGAAAATGCCTTCCGTCAGGGCCTGCGGTAGGGCCTGGGAACCGTGCATTTCCCAGTTCAAACCCAGGGTGCGTCTCTGGCTGACTTGGGACTTGGGGTACCCCACAGCAGGCAGAAGGCACCTGAGGGGATGGTAACATTCGAAAGATGGGTGCCGGGGCACTTGTGGCACCAAATACGAAAAAAACAAAGCACCACTGTGAGGTGTTCCTGGGTCCCACAGGGAAAACAGTGCGTTCGGATCAGCCCATGCACTGGGTCTCAGGGACCTGGTGTCCCTGTTTCGAGACCAGGGTGCATCTCAGGCCCACTAGTGGTACCCAAAAGCAGACAGAAGACCACTGAAGGGAAGGTCACTTTGAGGAGGGATGTGCGGCACCTGTGTTGGAAAAAACAGAAACACACTGGCGAGAAGCGTTCCTGGGTCCCACAGGGAAAACAGTGCGTTCCCGGAAGGCCCTGTGCCAGGCCCCAGGGATCCTGGCTTCCCTGGTTCATAAGCAGCGTGCGTCTGGGGCCCACTAGTGGTACCCAAAAGCAGACAGAAGACCACTGAAGGGAAGGTCACTTTGAGGAGGGATGTCGGGCACCTGTGTTGGAAAATACCAAAACACACTGGTGAGAAGCCTTCCTGGGTCCCCAGAGACGAAACTCTCTTCCCATCAGCCCCTGCGCTGGTAATGGGAGACCCTGCGCTGGTAATGGGAGACCCTGGTGTGGCTGGTTCGAACCCAGGGTGCATCTCGGGCCCACAAGGGTGCCCCAAAGTGGACAGAATAGCCCTGAGGGGAAGAAAAATTTTGAGGAGGGATGTCGGGCACCTGTGTTGGAAAAAACAGAAACACACTGGCGAGAAGCATTCCTGAGTCCCCAGGGACGAAACTGCCTTCCCTCAGCCCCTGCACTGGGTCTCAGGGACATGGCCTCCTGTTTCCAGACTATAGTGCATCTCGGGACCCATAGTGGTGTGACATAGAGGGCGTAAGGCCCTGAGAGGAAAGTGAGGTTTGAAGGAGGGCATATGGGCCTCCTGTGCAGAAAAACAGAAAAAATAACGTGCCAGCAAGAAGCGTTCTTGGGCTCCGTGAGGGACGAAAGTGCTTTCCCATCAGCCCCAGCACTGGGCCCTGGGAACACTGGATTCCCTGGTTCGATCGCAGGCTGCGTTTTGGACCCGCTAGTGGTAGCCGAAAGTGGGAAGAAGACCCTGAGGGAAGGTAAGGTTTGAGGGAGGGATGGTGAGGCACTTGTTGGAGAAAAAAAAAAAAAGAAAGAAAATCGGACCACTGAGAAGCGTTCCTTGGTCCACCACAGAAGAAAGTGGCTTCACATCAGTCCATGTGCTGTGCTCCGGGACCCTGGCGTCCATAGTTCGAAAGCACGGTGCATCTCAGGCCCACTAGAGGTACTAAAAGGACAGAAAGACCCTGAGGGAAGGTAAGGTTTGAGGGAGGGTATTGGAGCATCTGTGGCAGAAAGGGTAAAAATGTACTACCGAGAAGCATTCCTGAGTCCCCAGGGACGAAACTGCCTTCCCTCAGCCCCTGCACAGTGCCCGGGACTCTGGTGTGCCTGGTTCTAATACAGGGTACATCTTGGGTTCACTAGGGTACCCCAAAGTGTGCAAAAGGCCTCTGAGGGAAAGGTAAACTGTGAGGGAGGGAAGTGGGGCACCGTGGCAGATAAAAGGAAAGAAAATTGCACAACTGAGGAGCGTCCCTGGGTCCACCACAGAAGTGCCTTCCCATCAGTCGGTGCGCTGGGCCCCAGGGACCATGGCATCCATGGTTCAAAACCAGGGTGCATCTCAGGAATGTGAAGGGTACCCCAAAGCGAGCAGAACTCCCTGAGAGGAAGGTAAATAATGAGGAAGGTGAGGTGGCGCACCTGTGGCAGAAAAGATAAAAACGCACTACCCAGAAGTGTTCCTGGGTCATGTCCGGACGAATGTGCCTTCCCATCAGTCGGTGCGCTGGGCCCCAGGGACCATGGCATCCATGGTTCAAAACCAGGGTGCATCTCGGCCCACAAGGGTGCCCCAAAGTGGACAGAATAGCCCTGAGGGGAAGAAAAATTTTGAGGGAGGGATGGTGAGGCACCTGTTGGAGAAAACACACACACACACACACACACACACACACACACACACACACACACACACACACACACACACACACACACACACACACACACACACACACACACACACACACACACACACACACACACACACACACACACACACACACACACACACACACACACACACACACACACACACACACACACACACACACACACACACACACACACACACACACACACACACACACACACACACACACACACACACACACACACACACACACACACACACACACACACACACACACACACACACACACACACACACACACACACACACACACACACACACACACACACACACACACACACACACACACACACACACACACACACACACACACACACACACACACACACACACACACACACACACACACACACACACACACACACACACACACACACACACACACACACACACACACACACACACACACACACACACACACACACACACACACACACACACACACACACACACACACACACACACACACACACACACACACACACACACACACACACACACACACACACACACACACACACACACACACACACACACACACACACACACACACACACACACACACACACACACACACACACACACACACACACACACACACACACACACACACACACACACACACACACACACACACACACACACACACACACACACACACACACACACACACACACACACACACACACACACACACACACACACACACACACACACACACACACACACACACACACACACACACACACACACACACACACACACACACACACACACACACACACACACACACACACACACACACACACACACACACACACACACACACACACACACACACACACACACACACACACACACACACACACACACACACACACACACACACACACACACACACACACACACACACACACACACACACACACACACACACACACACACACACACACACACACACACACACACACACACACACACACACACACACACACACACACACACACACACACACACACACACACACACACACACACACACACACACACACACACACACACACACACACACACACACACACACACACACACACACACACACACACACACACACACACACACACACACACACACACACACACACACACACACACACACACACACACACACACACACACACACACACACACACACACACACACACACACACACACACACACACACACACACACACACACACACACACACACACACACACACACACACACACACACACACACACACACACACACACACACACACACACACACACACACACACACACACACACACACACACACACACACACACACACACACACACACACACACACACACACACACACACACACACACACACACACACACACACACACACACACACACACACACACACACACACACACACACACACACACACACACACACACACACACACACACACACACACACACACACACACACACACACACACACACACACACACACACACACACACACACACACACACACACACACACACACACACACACACACACACACACACACACACACACACACACACACACACACACACACACACACACACACACACACACACACACACACACACACACACACACACACACACACACACACACACACACACACACACACACACACACACACACACACACACACACACACACACACACACACACACACACACACACACACACACACACACACACACACACACACACACACACACACACACACACACACACACACACACACACACACACACACACACACACACACACACACACACACACACACACACACACACACACACACACACACACACACACACACACACACACACACACACACACACACACACACACACACACACACACACACACACACACACACACACACACACACACACACACACACACACACACACACACACACACACACACACACACACACACACACACACACACACACACACACACACACACACACACACACACACACACACACACACACACACACACACACACACACACACACACACACACACACACACACACACACACACACACACACACACACACACACACACACACACACACACACACACACACACACACACACACACACACACACACACACACACACACACACACACACACACACACACACACACACACACACACACACACACACACACACACACACACACACACACACACACACACACACACACACACACACACACACACACACACACACACACACACACACACACACACACACACACACACACACACACACACACACACACACACACACACACACACACACACACACACACACACACACACACACACACACACACACACACACACACACACACACACACACACACACACACACACACACACACACACACACACACACACACACACACACACACACACACACACACACACACAGGGTGCCTTTTGGGCCCGTTAGGGGACCACAAAGAGGGTCAGAGGCTCCTGAGGGGATAGTAAGGTTAGAGTGAGGGAAGGTGCCGCACATGTGGCAGAAAAAGAAAGAAAATCGGACCACTGAGAAGCGTTCCTTGGTCCACCACAGAAGAAAGTGGCTTCACATCAGTCCATGTGCTGTGCTCCGGGACCCTGGCGTCCATAGTTCGAAAGCACGGTGCATCTCAGGCCCACTAGAGGTACTAAAAGGACAGAAAGACCCTGAGGGAAGGTAAACTGTGAGGGAGGGAGGTGGGGCCTCAGTAGCAGAAAAAAGAAAGAAAATCGGACCACTGAGAAGCGTTCCTGGGTCCCCAGAGACGAAACTCTCTTCCCATCAGCCCATGCACTGGGTCTCAGGGACCTGGTGTCCCTGTTTCGAGACCAGGGTGCATCTCGGCCCACAAGGGGTGCCCCAAAGTGGACAGAATAGCCCTGAGGGGAAGAAAAATTTTGAGGGAGGGGATGTCGGGCACCTGTGTTGGAAAAAAACAGAAACACACTGGCGAGAAGCATTCCTGAGTCCCCCAGGGACGAAACTGCCTTCCCCTCAGCCCCTGCACTGGGTCTCAGGGACCTGGTGTCCCTGTTTCGAGACCAGGGTGCATCTCAGGCCTGGTAGTGGTACGAAAAAGAGGGCATAACACCCCTGAGAGGAAAGTAAGGTTTGAGGGAGGGGTATTGGAGCATCTGTGGCAGAAAGGGTAAAAAATGTACTACCGAGAAGCATTCCTGGGTCATCCTCGGATGCATGTGACTTCCCATCAGCCCCTGCCCTGCCACCCAGAGACCCTTATGTCTCTGGTTCAGACCCTGGGTGTTTCTCATGTCCACTAGGGGTACAACAAACCTGGCAGAAGGCCCCTGAGTGGAAGGTAAGGTGTGGGGAGAAGAGGCAACTGAGGGAGGGAAAAAAATGCGCCACTGAGAAGCGGGGCCTGTGTCCCCCACGTATGAAAGTGTCTTAAAATCAGCCCCTGCACAGTGCCCCGGGGACTCTGGCATCCCCGGTTAGATTACAGGGTGTGTCTTGGGTTTGCTAGGGGTACCGCAAAGTGGGCAAAAGGCCCCTGAGGGAAATTTAAACTGGTAGGGAGGGGAGGTGGGGCCTCAGTAGCAGAAAAAAAAAGAAAGAAAATCGGACCACTGAGAAGCGTTCCTTGGTCCACCACAGAAGAAAGTGGCTTCACATCAGTCCATGTGCTGTGCTCCGGGGACCCTGGCGTCCATAGTTCGAAAGCACGGTGCATCTCAGGCCCACTAGAGGTACTAAAAAGGACAGAAAGACCCTGAGGGGAAGAATAGGTTTGAAGGAGGGCATATGGGCCTCCTGTGCAGAAAAACAGAAAAAAATAACGTGCCAGCAAGAAGCGTTCTTGGGCTCCGCAGGGACGAAAGTGCTTTCCCATCAGAACCAGTGCTGGGCCGCGGGTACCCTGGGGTCCCTGTTTCGAACACAGGGTGCCTTTTGGGCCCGTTAGGGGGACCACAAAGAGGGTCAGAGGCTCCTGAGGGGATAGTAAGGTTAGAGTGAGGGAAGGTGCCGCACATGTGGCAGAAAAAAGAAACACGTGGCCAAGAAGTGTTCCTGGGTCTGCACAGAAGATAGTGCCTTCCCATGAGACCCTGCGCTGGTAATGGGAGACCCTGCGCTGGTAATGGGAGACCCTGGTGTGGCTGGTTCGAACCCAGGGTGCCTCTCGGACTAGGTAGCGGTAAAAGAAATCAGAGAGAAGGCCCCTGATTGGAAGATAAGGTTTGAGGGAGGGATGATGAGGCACCTGTTGGAGAAAAAAAAAAATAACAAGGCGCCAAAGAGAAGCGGGGCATAGGCGGCCACGAACTAAAATGCCTTCCAATCAGCCCCTGTGCTGGGCCCTGGAAACACTGGAGTCCCTGGTTCAAACGCAGGCTGCGTTTCGGACCGTTAGAGATACCCGAAAGTGGACTTAAGGCCCCTGAAGGGAAGGGAAGTTTTGAGGGTGGGGAGGTGGGTTACCTGTGGAATAATTTAAAAAGCACCACGGAGAAGTGTTCCTTGTTCCCCACAGAAGAAAGTCTTTCCATCACTGCCTGCGGTGGGTCTCAATGACAGTTGCCTTCCCAGTTTGAACCCAGGGTGTGTCTCGGGATGACTTGTGGTATCCGAAAGGAGGCAGATGGCACCTGAGGGGATGGTAACTTTGAGGGAGTGGAGACTGGGCACTGGTGCACCCAATAAGAAAAAACAACGCACCACTGAGAAGCATTCTGGGATCCCACAAGGAAAACAGTGCCTTCCCATAGGGCCTTGCGCTAGGACTCAGGGACCCTGGTGTCCCTACTTCAAACCCAGGGTGCGTCTCAGTCCCACTAGTGTTACCCCAAAGCGGACAGAAGACCCTTGAGGGGAAGGTAAGTTTTCAGGGAGAGAATGTGGGACACCAGTGTCAGAAAAAAACCAAAAACACCCCAGCGAGCAGCGTTCCTGGGTCCCCCATGGACAAAACTGCCTTCCCACGAGCCCCTGCGCTGGTAACTGGAGAGTCAGGCATACCTGGTTTGAAGTCAGGGTGTGTCTCTGTCCAGATAGGGGTGCCACAAATCGGAGAGAAGATCCCTGCTTGGAAGATAAGGTTTGAGGGAGGTATGGTGAGGCGCCAGTTTGAGAAAGAAAAATTGCGACCTCGAGAATAGGGGCATGGGTCGCCATGGACCAAAATGCTTTCCCATCAGCCCCTGCGCTGGGCCACGGTGACCCTACGGACTCAAGCTCAGATGGAGGGTGAATCACCGGAACACAAAGGGTACCCTCTAGTGAACAGGAGTCCCCTGAGGGGAAGGTAAATAGTGAGGGAGGTGAGGTGGTGCACCAGTGGTAGAGAAAAATAATCGCGACCCCGAGTAGCTATCCTGGGTCCCCCACGGACGAAAGTGCCTTCCCATCTGCCCCGGCGCTGGGCCCCGGGAACACTGGAGACCCTAGTTTGAATGCAGGGAGCATTTGGGACATGCTATTGATACCCAAAAGACGGACAAAGGCCCCTAAGGGGAAAGTCAGGTTGAGGGCGGGGTGGTGGGTTACCTGTGGAATAATAATAATAATAATAAAACTCCGCTGAAAAGAGTATTTTCCCCACAGAAGGAAGTGCCTTCTCGTCAGCGCCTCTGGTGGGCCCCTGGGACCGGGGCCTTCCCAGTTTGAACCCAGGGTGCATCTCGGGCAGACTTGAGTTACCCCAAAGCAGGCACAAGACACCAGAGGGGATCGTAACATTTGAGCAAGCGGAGCCGGGGCAGTGGTGGCACCAAATAAGAGAAAAACAACATACCGCTGAGAAGCGTTCCTGGGTCCTACATGGAAAACTTTACCTTCCCATAACGCCCTGCGCTAGGACCCAGGGACCCTGGTGTAACTGGTTCAAACCCAAGGTGCGTCTCGGGCCCACTACTGGTACCCCAATGAGGACAGAAAACCCTGAGGAGAAGGTAAGGTTTGAGGGCCGGGATGTGGTTCAGCTGTGTGGGAAAATAACCAAAAACACACTGACGAGAAGTGTTCCTGCGTCCCCCAGGGAAGAAACTGCCTTGCCATCAGTCCCTGTGCTGGGTCCCAGGGACCTGGCATCCCTGTTTCCAGACCAGGGTGTGTCTTGGGCCTGACAGTGGTACAACAAAGAGGGTACAAGGCCCCTGAGGGGAAAGTCAGGTTTGAGGGGAGGGGAGTTGGGACATTGTGGCAGAAAAGATAAGAAAGGCAGTACCAAGAAGTGTTCGTGCGTCATCCCCAGACGAATGTGCCTTCCCATCAGCCCCTGCACTGCTACCCGGTGACCATTATGTCCCTGGTTCAGATCCTGTATGTTTCTCGTGCCTACTAGATGTACTGCAACCCTGGCAGAAGGCCCTTGCATGGAAGGTAAGGTGCAGGGAGAAGAGGCAACTGAGGGAGAGAGAAAAAAAAAGCACCACTGAAAAGGGGGAATTGTATCCCCCACATAGGAAAGTGCCTTATATCAGCCCCTATGCTGTGAACCGGGGACTCTGGCATCCCTGGCTCCAATACAGGGTGCATCTTGGGTTCACTAGGGGAACCCCAAAGTGGGCAAAAGTCACCTGAGGAAAAGGTAAACAGTGAGGGAGGAGAGGTGGGTCACCAGTGGCAGAAAGAAAATTGCTCCACAGAGAAGCGTTCTTTGGTACACCACGGATGAAAGTGCCTTCCAATCAGTCTGTGTGCTGGGCCCCGGGAAGCCTGGTGTACATGGTTCGAAAGCAGGGTGCATATCGGGCCCACTAGGGCTACTCCAAAACGTCAGAAAGACCCTGAGGGGAAGGTGTGGTTAGAAGGAAGACATATCGGGGCTCCTGTGGCAGACAAAGAAGGAAAAACGTGCCAGCGAGCAGTGTTTCTGTGCTCCCCAGGTAAGAAAGTACCTTCCCATCAGCCCCAGTGCTGGACCACGGATACACAGGGGTGCCTGGGTTGATCTTAGGGTGTCTTTCAGGCCTGTTAGGTGTACCACAAAGAAGGCAGGAGGGTCCTGGGGGGATAGTAAGTTTGGAGTGTGGGGAAGTGGGGCACATGAGGAAGAAAAAAAAACGAGCCACCAAGAAGCGTTCTTGGGTCTCCACATATGGAAGTGCCTTACATGAGCCCCTGCGCTGGTACCTGGAGACGCTGGCATCCCTGATTCGAACCCAGTGTGAGTCTGGGACCAGGTGCAGCTACCACAAATTGGAGAGAAAGCTCCTGATTGGAAGATAAGGTTTGAGGGAGGGATGGTGAGGCACCTGTTGGAGAAAACACACACACACACACACACACACACACACACACACACAAAGCTGATAAGTGGGGCATGGGTCACCATGGACCAAAATGCCTTCCTTTCAGCCCCTGCGCTGGGCCACGGGTACCTTGCAGTCCCTGGTTTGAATGAAGGTGGCCTCTCGTGAACACGATATGTACCCTAAAGCTAGCAGAAGTCCCCTGAGGGGAAGGTAAATAGTGAGGGAGGTGAGGTGGTGCACCAGTGGCAGAGAAAAATAATCGCGAGGCCGAGAAACTATTCTGGGTCACCCTTGGATGAAAGTGCCTTCCCATCAGACCTGGCCCTCTTCCCCGGGAACACTGGAATCACTGGTTCGAACGCAGGCTGCCTTTCCGACCCACTAGTGGTACCGAAAAGCAGGAAAAGGCCCCTGAGGGGAAAGTAAGGTTTGAGGGCGGGGAGGTGGGTTACCTGTGGAATAAAAAAAGAAAAACGTGCCAACGAGAAGTGTTCCTTGATACCCACGGAAGTAAGTGCCTTCTGTCAGCGCCTGCTGGGGGCCCCAGGGACCGTGGCCTTCCCCGTTCGAACTCAGGGTGCGTCTTGGGCTGACTTGGGGTACCCCAAAGCAAGCAAAAGGCTGCTGAGGGTATGATAACTTTCAAGAGAGGGGAGCTGGGGAAGTAGTGGCACCAAAAAAGAAAAAAGCAATGCACCACTGAGAAGCGTTCCTGGCTCCTGCATGGAAAACAATGCCATCCCAGAAGGCTATGCGCTCGGCCCCAGGGACCCTGGCGTCCCTGTTTCCAGACCAGGTGGCATCTCAGTCCTGGTACTGGTACAACAAAGAGGGCATAAGGCTTCAGATGGGAAAGTAAGGTTTGAGTGAGGGGAGCTTGGGTACCTTTGGCAGAAAAGGTAAAAAATGCACTACCAAGAAGAGTTCCTGGGTCATCCCCTGACGAATGTGTCTTCCCATCAGCCCCTGCGCTGCTACCCGGTGACCCTTATGTCCCTGGTTCGGATCCTGGTGGTTTCTCTTGCCCACTCAGTGTACCACAACCCTGACAGAAGGTCCCTGAATGGAAGGTAAGATGCAGGGAGATGAGGCAACTAAGGGAGAGAGAAAAAAACGCCACTGTGAGGCACAGCCTGTGTTCCCCACATATGAAAGTGTCTTACAATCAGCCCCTGCACTGTGTCCCGGGGAATTCTGGCATCCCTGGTTCGATTATAGGGTGTGTCTTGGGTTCACAAGGAGTACACCACTGTGGGCAAAAGGTCCCTGAGGGAAAGGCAAACTGTCAGGAAGGGGAGGTGGGGCACCAGTGGCAAAAACACAAGAATGAAAATCGCAAAATTGAGAAGGGTTCTTGAGTCCACCAGAGGCGAAGTGCCTTCTCATCAGTCCGTGGGCCACTCCATGGGGACCCTGGTGTCCATGATTCAAAATCAGGGTGCTTCACAGGCCCACTAGGGGTACTCCAAAACGGACAGAAAGACCCTGAGGGGAAGGTGAGTTTAGGAGGGCATACGGGCCCCTGTGGCAGAAAAAAAAAAAAAAAAAAAACGTGCAGGAGAGAAGCGTTCCTGAGCTCCCCAGGGGCGCAAGTGCCTTCACATCAGCCCCATCGCTGGGCAGTGGGTACCCCAGGGTCCCTGGTTTGTACCCAGGGTGCCTTTCAGGTCCTTTAGGAGTACCACAAAGTGCGCTGGAGGTCCCTGAGGGAATAGTAAGGCTGCAGTGAGGGGAGTTGGGCACATGTTGTGGAAACAAAACAAAACAAAACAAAACAAAACAAAACAAAACAAAACAAAACACTGTCGGGAAGGTTCTTGGGTTTCCACAGTTGAATGTGCCTTCCCGTGAGTCCCTGCACTGGTACCTGGAGAGCCTGCCATACCTGGTTAGAACCCAGGGTGCATCTTGGTCCAGATAGGGGTACCACAAATCAGAGAGAAGATCCCTGCTTGGAAGATAAGGTTTGAATGTGGTATGGTGAGGCACCAGTTGGAGAAAAAAAAAATCGCAACCTCGAGAATAGGGGCATGGGTCACCATGGACCAAAATGTCTTCCCATCAGCCCCTGTGCTGGGCCTCAGTGACCCTGTGGACCCGGGTTCAAATGTAGGGTGAATCACAGGAACGCAAAGGGTACCACAAAGCGAGCAGAAGTGGCAAGTGCGTCTCAGGCCGACTTGGGGTACCCCAAAGCAGGCACAAGGCACCATAGGGGATCGGAACTTTTGAGCATGGGGAGCCGGGGCAGTGGTGGCACCAAATAAGAAAAAAACAATGCACCGCTGAGAAGCTTCCTGGGTCCTACACGGAAAACATTACCTTCCCATAAGGCCCTGTGCTAGACCCCAGGAACCCTCACGTAAGTGCTTCAAACCCAGGGTGAGTCTCTGACAAACTAGTGGTACCCCAGAGTGGACAGAAGAACCCTGAGGGGAAGGTAAGGTTTGCGGGAGGGGATGTGTGTCAGCTGCATGGGGAAAAAACCAAAAACACACTGGCGAGAAGCGTTCCTGCATCCCCCAGGGAAGAAACTGCCTTCCCATGAGCCACTGTGCTTGGTCCCAAGGACCTGGCTTCCCTGTTTCCAGACCAGGGTGCGTCTTGGGCCTGGTAGTGGTAAAACAAAGAGGGTATTAGGACCCCGAGGGGAAATTAAGGTTTGAGGGAGGAAAGCTGGGGCACCTGTGGCAGAAAAGATGAAAACCGAACTACCAAGAAGCGTTGCTGTGTCATCCCTGGACGAATGTGTCTTCCCATCAGCCTCTGCACTACCTGTTGACCCTTATGTCCCTGGTTCAGATCCTGGTTGTTTCTCATGCACACTAGGTGTACCACAACCCTGGCAGAAGGCCCCTGAGTGGAAGGTAAGGTGCCGGGAGATGAGGCAACTGAGAGAAAGGAAAAAAAATGCTCCACTGAGATACAGGGCCTGTGTCCCCCACATGTGAAAGTGCCTTAAATAAGACCCTATGCTGTGAACCAGGGACTCTGGCATCCCTGGCTCAAATACAGGGTGCATCTTGGGTTCGTTAGGGGTACCCCAAAGTGGGCAAAAGGCCCCTGAGGGAAAGGTAAACTGTCAGGGAGGGGAGTTGAGGCACTGGTGGAAGAAAAAAAAGAAAGAAAATTGCGAGACTGAGACGTTCCTGAGTCCACCACAGGTGAAAGTGCCTTATCATCAGTCCGTGGGTCATTCCCCGGGGACCCTGGCATCCATGGTTCAAAATCAGGGTGTGTTACGGGCCCTAGAGGAGTACTCCAAAACGGACAGAGACCCAGAGGGGAAGCTGAGTTTAGAAGGGCATATGGGGCTCTTGTGGCAGAAAAAGAAAAATAAAACTTGCAGACGGGAAGTGTCCCTGAGCTCCCCAGGGATGAAAGTGCCTTCTGATCAGCCCCATCGCTGGGCAGAGGGAACCCCAGGGTCCGTGGTTCAAGCTTAGGGTGCCTTTTAGACCCCTTTCAGGCTCCTGAGGGGAGCCTCCGTCCGTTTTTTCATTCTGCAACATGTACCAACTACCCTCTCTCCAAAGAGGGTTGGAGTGAGGGTAGTAAAGTTAGAGCGAGGGTAGTTTGGCACATGTTGCAGAATAAAAAAAACATGCCGCCAAGAAGGGTTCCTGGGTTTCCACAGTCGAATGTGCCTTCCCGTGAGTCCCTGCACTGGTACCTGGAGAGCTTGGCATACCTGGTTTGAACGCAGGCTCTGTCTCGGTCCAGACAGTGGTACCACGAATCAGAGAGAAGACCCCCTGCTTGCAAGATAAGGTTGGCGGGTGGTATGGTGAGGCACCAGTTGCAGAAAAAAAATTGCAACCTTGAGAATAGGGGCATGGGTCGCCATGGACTAAATGCCTTCCCATCAGTCCCTTTGCTGGGCCTTGGTGACCCTACAGACCCGGGTTCAAATGTAGGGTGAATCGTGGGAATGCGAAGGTTACCCCAAAGCAAGCATAAGTCCCCTGAGGGAAAGGAAAATAGGGAGGTGAGGAGGTGTACCAGTGGTAGAGAAAAGTAATCACGACCCCGAGAAGCTATCCTGGGTCCCCCACGGATGAAAGTGCCTTACCGTCAGCCTCGGCACTGGGCCCCGAGAACACTAGAGACCCTGATTCGACGCAGGGAGTGTTTCGGACATGCTATTGATACCCAAAAGAGGGACGAAGTCCCCTGAGGGGAAGGTCAGGTTGAGATCAGGGAGGTGGGTGACCTGTGGAATAAAAAAAAAACCCTCCGCTGAAAACAGTTTATTGACTGCATGGAAGAAAGTGCATTCCCATCAGCGCCTCCGGTGGGCCCTGGGACCATGGCCTTCCCAGTTTGAACCCCGGGTGTGTTCCGGGCCGACCTTGGGTACCCCAAAGCAGGCACAGGGCATCAGAGGGGATCGCAACTTTTGAGTGAGGGGAGCTGTGTCACTGGTGGCAACAAATAAGAAAAAAACAATGCACCACTGAGAAGCTTCCTGGGTCCTACACGAAAACATTATCTTCCAATAAGGCCCTGCGTTAGGCCCCAGGGACACTGGCATACCTGGTTCAAACCCAGGGTGTGTCTCGGTCCCAGTAGAGGTACCCCAAAGGGGACAGAAGAACCCTGAGGGGAAGGTAATGTTTGAGGAAGGTTATGGAGTTCAGCTGTGTGGCAAAAAATCCAAAAACACACTGTTGAGAAGCGTTCTTGCATCCCCCAGGGAAGAAACTGCCTTCCCATCAGCCCCTGTGCTGGTTCCCAGGGACTTTGGCATCCCTGGTTCGAATACAGGGTGCATCTTGGGTTCGCAAAGGGTACCCCAAAGTGGGTAAAACTCCCCTGAGGGATAGGTAAACAGTGAGGGAGGAGAGGTGGGTCACCAGTAGCAGAAAGAAAAGAAAGAAAATCTCGCCACAGAGAAGGGTTCCTGGGTCCACCACAGAGGAAATTTCCTTCCTTTAGTCTGTACACTGGGCCCTGGGAAGCCTGCCATCCATGGTTCAAAAGCAAGTGTGCATCTCGGGCCCACCAGGGGTACTCTGAAATGGACAGAAAGACCCTGAGGGGAAGGTGAGCTTAGAAGGAAGGCATATGGGGTCCTGTGGCAGGAAAAGAAAGAATAACACGCCAGCAAGGAGCGTTCCTGGGCTTCCCAGGTATGAGAGTGCCTTCCCATCAGACCCAATGCTGGGCCACAGGGTACACTGTGGTGCCTGGCTCGAACTTAGGGTGACTTTCAGGCCCATTAGGTGTACCACAAAGAGGGCAGGAGCGTCCTGTGGCGATAGTAAGGTGGGAGTGTGGGGAAGTGGGACACATGAGGCAGAAAAAAAAACATGCCACCAAGAAGCGTTCCTGGGTCTCCACGTATGGAAGTGCCTTCCCATGAGCCCCTGCGCTGGTACCTGGAGACTTTGGCATCCCTAGTTCAAACTCAGGGTGAGTCTCAGTCCAGGTATGGCTACCACAAATCAGAGAGAAAGCCCTGATAGGAATATAAGGTTTGAGGGAGGGATGGTGAGGCATCTGTTAGAGAAAAAAAACGCCAAGCTGAGAAGTGGGGCATGGGTAGCCACGGACCAAAATGCCTTCCTTTCAGCCCCTTCGCTGGGTCACGGGTACCATGCAGTCCGTGGTTCCAACAAACTCGAAGGGTATCCCAAAGTGAGCAGATTCTTGAGAACTCGAAGGGTACCCCAAAGTGAGCAGATGTCCCCTGAGGGGAAGATAAATAGTGAGGGAGGTGAGGTGGTGCACCAGTGGCAGAGAGAAATAATTGCAATGCCGAGAAGCTCTTCTGAGTCACCCACAGATGAAAGTGCCTTCCCATCAGCCCCCAGAACTGTGCCCCGGCAACACTGGAATCCCTGGGTCGACCACAGGCTGCGTTTCAAACATGCTAGTGGTACCCAAAAGCAGGACAAAGCCCCTGAGGGGAAGTTAAGGTTTGAGGGTGGATAGGTGGGTTACCTGTGGAATAAAAAAAGAAAAAAAGGGCTGCTGAGTATTCCTTGCCACCCATGGAAGAAAGTGCCTTCCGTCAGTGCCTGTGGTGGCCCCCAGGTACAGTGGCCAACCCAGTTCGTGAGTTTGTGTGAGTGTGTGAGTGTGAGAGTGTGAGTGTGAGTGAATGTGAGTGACCATGAGTGTTAGTGTCTGTGAGTGAGTGTGACAGTGTGAGTGAGAGAGTGTGCAAGTGTGAGTGTGCATGTGAGGGTGTGTGAGTGTGTGAGGGTGTAAGTGAAAGTGTGAGTGTGAGTGGGCTTGAGTGTGTGAGTGTGTGAATTTGTGGGTGAGAATGTGAGTGACTATGAGCGAGAGTGTGTATGAATATGAGTGTGTGAGTGCGTGTGAGTGTGTGTGAGTGTGAGTGTGCATGAGGGAGAGTGTGAGAACAAGTGTGTGTAAGTGAAAATTAGTAAGAATGTGTGTGTGTTTGCAAGTGTGAGTGAGTTTGTGTAAGTGTGTGTGTGTGAGTGTGAGTGTGAGTGACCGTGTTAGTGTCTGTGAGTACAACAGTGTGTTGAGTGAGTGTGCTAGTGTGAGTGTGTGTGTGAGTGTGTGTGTGAGTGTGAGTGAGTGTGTGAGTGTGAGTGGGCTTGAGTGTGTGAGTGTGAGTGTGTGAGTGTGAGAGTGTGAGTGTGTGAGTGTGAGTGAGAGTGTGAGTGTGTGAGTGTGAGTGTGTGTGAGTGTGAGTTTGTGTGAGTGTGAGTGAGAGTGTGAGTGTGTGTGTGAGTGTGAGAGTGTGAGTGTGAGTGAGTGTGTGTGTGAGTGTGAGTGTGAGTGAATGTGAGTGACCATGAGTGTTAGTGTCTGTGAGTGAGTGTGAGTGTGTGTGAGTGTGAGTGTGTGTGTGAGTGTGAGTGTGTGAGGGTGTAAGTGAAAGTGTGAGTGTGAGAGTGTGAGTGTGTGAGTGTGAGTGTGAGTGTGAGTGTGAGTGTGAGTGTGTGAGTGTGTGAGTGTGAGTGAATGTGAGTGACTATGAGCGAGAGTGTGTATGAATATGAGTGTGTGAGTGTGAGTGAGTGTGAGTGAGTGTGAGTGTGAGTGAGTTTGTGTAAGTGTGTGTGTGTGAGTGTGAGTGTGAGTGTGTGAGTGTGAGAGTGTGAGTGTGTGTGTGAGTGTGAGTGACCGTGTTAGTGTCTGTGAGTGAGTGTGACAGTGTGAGTGAGTGTGAGTGTGAGTGTGCATGTGAGGGTGTGTGAGTGTGTGAGTGTGAGAGTGTGAGTGTGAGTGTGAGTGTGAGTGGGCTTGAGTGTGTGAGTGTGAGTGTGAGAGTGTGAGTGTGAGAGTGTGAGTGTGAGTGTGAGTGAGAGTGTGAGTGTGAGTGAGTGTGTGTGAGTGTGCATGTGAGGGTGTGTGAGTGTGAGTTTGTGTGCAAGAGGGAGAGTGTGAGTGTGTGTGTAAGGGAAAGTGAGTGTGAGTGTGCATGTGTGAGTGTGAGAATGAGTGAGAGTGAGTGTGAGTGTGTGTCACCGTGAGTGTTAGTGTCTGTGAGTGAGTGTGAGTGAGTGTGAGTGTGAGAGTGTGAGTGTGAGTGAGTGTGAGTGTGAGAGTGTGAGTGTGAGTGAATGTGAGTGTGTGTGAGTGTGTGAGTGTGAGTGGGCTTGAGTGTGTGAGTGAGTGTGAGTGTGTGTGTAAGGGAAAGTGAGTGTGAGTGTGCATGTGTGAGTGTGTGAATGTGAGTGTGTGTGTGTGAGTGAGTGTGTGAGTGTGAGTTTGTGTGTGAGGGAGAGTGTGAGTGTGTGTGTAAGGGAAAGTGAGTGTGAGTGAGAGTGTGTGTGAGTGAGTGTGAGTGTGTGTGAATGTGAGTGTGTGAGTGTGAGTTTGTGTGTGAGAGGAGAGTGTGAGTGTGTGTGTAAGGGAAAGTGAGTGTGAGTGAGAGTGTGTGTGTGAGTGATCGTGAGTATGTCCATGAGTGTGACAGTGTGAGTGAGTGGGAGTGTGACTGTGAATGTGTGTGTGACTTTGAGTGTGTGAGGGTGAGTGTGAGAGAAGGTGTGAATGAGAGTGTGGGTGTGAGTGGGGTTGAGTGCATGAATGTGTGAAAGTGAGAAGGTGAGTGACTTGAGCGGGAGTCTGAGTGTGTGTGAGCGAGTGTGTGGGTGAGTGTGCGTGTGGGTGAGTTTGTGAGTGTGAGAGTGTGTGTGAGGCAGAGTGTGTGTGTGAGTGTGTGTGAGTGAAAGTGAGTGTGAGTGAGTGTGAGTGAGTGTGACAGTGTGAGTGAGTTTGTGTGAGTGTGTGAGTGAGTGTGCGAGTGTGAGTGTGCATGTGTGAGTGTGTGAGGGTGTGAGTGAAAGTGTGAGTGAGTGAGAATGTGTGAGTGGGGTTGAGTGTGAGAGTGAGTGTGAGATTGTGCCTGAGAATGTGTGATTGTGAGTGAGAGTATGAGTGTGAGTGAGTGTGTGAGTGCATGTGTGAGTGTGTGAATGTGAGTTTGTGTGCAAGAGGGAGAGTGTGTAAGAGAAAGTGAATGAGTGCATTTGTGAGTGTGAGAATGAGTGAGAGTGAGTGTGAGTGAGTGTGTGAGTCACCGTGAGTGTTAGTGTCTGTGAGTGACTTTGAGAGTATGAGTGTTCGAGTGTGAGTGTAAGTCAGTGTGAGTGTGAGAGGGTGATTGTGAGTGAAGGTGAGAGTGAGTGAGAGTGTGGGTGTGAGTGGGCTTGAATGTGTGTGTGACTGTGAGTTTGTTAGTAAGAACGTGAGTGTGAGCAAGTGTGAGTGTGTGACTGTGTGTGAGTGTGTGGATGAGTTTGTGAGTGTGAGTTAGTGTGTGAGGCAGAGTGTGTGTGTGAGTGAAAGTGAGTGAGTGTGTGTGTGTGAGTGTGAGTGAGAGTGAGTGTGAGTGAGAGTGAGTGTATATGACTGTGTGTGTGAGTGTGTGTGAGTGTGAGGGTGCTTGTGTGTGAGTGTGTATGAATGTGTGAGTGTGAGTGTGAGAGTGAGTGTGAGTGTGAGTGTGAGTGTGAGTGAGTGAGTGTTTGAGAGCTGGGTTACCTGTGGTATTACAACAAAAATTAAAAACGGGCCATCGAGAAGCATTTGTTGTCCCCACGGAAGAAAATGCCTTCCCATGAGCCACTGCGCTGCTACCTGAAGATTCTGGCATCCCTGGTTCGAACCCAGGGTGCATCTCGGTCCAGGTAGGGTACCATAAATCTCAGAGAAGGCCCCTGATTGGAATATAAGGTTTGAGGGAGGGATGGTGAGGCACCTGTTGGAGAAAAAGAAAGCTGTGAGTGTGAGTTTGAGTGTGAGTGTGTCCGTGTGAGTGAGTTTGTGTGAGTGTGTGAGTGTGAGAGTGTGTTTGTGACTGTGAGTGAGTGTGAGTGTGTGTGAGCGACTATAAGTGTGTCTGTGAGTGTGACCGTGTGAGTGAGTGTGTGAGTCTGAGTGTGCATGTGAGTCAGGGTTAGTGTAAGGGTGAGTGTGAGTGAAAGTGTGAGTGAGTGAGAGTGTGAGTGTGGTTGAGTGTGTGAGTGAGTGTGAGTGTGAGTTTCTGAATGAGAATGTGAGAGAGTGACTGTGAGCAACAGTGTGAGTTTGTGTGAGTTAGTGAGTGTGTGAGTATGCACGTGGGTGAGTGTGTGTGAGAGTGTGAGTGAGTGTGCATGACAGAGAATGTGAGTGTGTGTAAGTGAAAATGAGTGAGTGTGAGTGTGTGTGTTTGTGAGTGTGAGTGAGAGTGAGTGAGAGTGAGTGTGAGTGTGAGAAAGTGTGAGTGAGAGTGAATGTGTGTGAGTGAGTGTAGGTATGTATTACTGTGAGGGTGCCTGTGTAAGTGAGTGTGTGAGTCTGAATGTGTGAGTGTGAGTGACTGTGAGTGTGAGTGATTGTATGTTTGTGAGCTGGGTGACCTGTAGTATTACAACAAAAAATAAAAAAGGGCCATCGAGAAGCATTTCTTGTCCCCCACGGAAGAAAGTGCCTTCCCAAAAGACCCTGCACTGGGCGCCGGGGACCATGGCCTAACTGGCTGAAAACCAGGGTTTTTCTCTGGAACACTATGGGCACCCCAAAGAAGTAAAAATTCGCCAGAGGGGAAGTTAAGTTTTGAGGAAGGGGAGCTGGTGCACTTCTGGCTGAAAAAATAAAAGAAAATAGCACCACTTAGAAGCGTTCCTGGGTCCCACACAGACAACAGTGCCTTCCCATGAGCCACTGCGCTGCTACCTGAAGATTCTGGCATCCCTGGTTCGAACCCAGGGTGCATCTCGGTCCAGGTAGGGTACCATAAATCTCAGAGAAGGCCCCTGATTGGAATATAAGGTTTGAGGGAGGGATGGTGAGGCACCTGTTGGAGAAAAAGAAAGCTGTGAGTGTGAGTGTGAGTTTCTGAATGAGAATGTGAGAGAGTGACTGTGAGCAAGAGTGTGAGTGTGTGTGAGTGAGTGTGAGTGTGCATGACAGAGAATGTGAGTGTGTGTGAGTGTGAGTGTGTGTAAGTGAAAATGAGTGAGTGTGAGTGAGAGTGTGAGTGTGTGAGTGAGTGTTTGAGTGTTTGAGAGCTGGGTTACCTGTGGTATTACAACAAAAATTAAAACGGGCCATCGAGAAGCATTTCTTGTCCCCACGGAAGAAAGTGCCTTCCCATGAGCCACTGCGCTGCTACCTGAAGATTCTGGCATCCCTGGTTCGAACCCAGGGTGCATCTCGGTCCAGGTAGGGTACCATAAATCTCAGAGAAGGCCCCTGATTGGAATATAAGGTTTGAGGGAGGGATGGTGAGGCACCTGTTGGAGAAAAATAAACTGTGAGTGAGTGTGAGTTAAAGTGGGTATGACTGTGAGTATGTCAGTGTGTGTCAGTAAGTGTATGTAAGTGTGTGAGTGTGAGTGTGTGTGCAATTGTGAGTGTGAGAGAATGTGAGTGATCAAGAGTGTTAGTGTCTATGAGTGAGTGTGACAGTGTGAGTGGGTGAGTATGTGAGCATGAGTGTGCGTGTGAGTGAGTGTGTGTGTGTGATGGTGAGTGTGAAAGCGTGAATGAGTGAGAGTGTGAGTGGAGTTGACTGTGTGAGTGTGAGTTTGAGTTTGTGAGTGAGAATGTGAGTGAGTGACTGTGAGCGAGAGTGTGTGTGAGTGTGAGTGCATGAGTGTGTGTGTGAATGTGCATGTGAGTGTGAATGAGAGTGAGTGTGAGTGCATGTGTGAGTGTGTGTGTGAGTGAAAGTGAGTGAGTGTGTGAGTGTGTGTGAGTGAGTGTGTGAGTGAAAGTGTGAGTGAGAGTGTGAGTGTGAGTGACCGTGTTAGAGTCTGTGTGACAGTGTGAGTGAGTGTGCGAGTGTGAGTGTGCATGTGTGAGTGTGTGAGGGTGTGAGTGAAAGTGTGAGTGAGTGAGAATGTGTGAGTGGGGTTGAGTGTGAGAGTGAGTGTGAGATTGTGCCTGAGAATGTGTGATTGTGAGTGAGAGTATGAGTGTGAGTGAGTGTGTGTGAGTGCATGTGTGAGTGTGTGTGAATGTGAGTTTGTGTGCAAGAGGGAGAGTGTGTGTAAGAGAAAGTGAATGAGTGCATTTGTGAGTGTGAGAATGAGTGAGAGTGAGTGTGAGTGTGTGTCACCGTGAGTGTTAGTGTCTGTGAGTGACTTTGAGAGTATGAGTGTTCGAGTGTGAGTGTAAGTCAGTGTGAGTGTGAGAGGGTGATTGTGAGTGAAGGTGAGAGTGAGTGAGAGTGTGGGTGTGAGTGGGCTTGAATGTGTGTGTGACTGTGAGTTTGTTAGTAAGAACGTGAGTGTGAGCAAGTGTGAGTGTGTGACTGTGTGTGAGTGTGTGGATGAGTTTGTGAGTGTGAGTTAGTGTGTGTGAGGCAGAGTGTGTGTGTGAGTGAAAGTGAGTGTGAGTGTGTGTTTGTGAGTGTGAATGAGAGTGAATGTGAATGAGAGTGAGTGTATATGACTGTGTGTGTGAGTGTGAGGGTGCTTGTGTGTGAGTGTGTATGAATGTGTGAGTGTGAGTGACTGTGAGTGTGAGTGATTGTGTGAGTGCGAGTGTTTGAGTGTTTGAGAGCTGGGTTACCTGTGGTATTACAACAAAAATTAAAACGGGCCATCGAGAAGCATTTGTTGCCCCCACGGAAGAAAATGCCTTCCCATGAGCCACTGCGCTGCTACCTGAAGATTCTGGCATCCCTGGTTCGAACCCAGGGTGCATCTCGGTCCAGGTAGGGTACCATAAATCTCAGAGAAGGCCCCTGATTGGAATATAAGGTTTGAGGGAGGGATGGTGAGGCACCTGTTGGAGAAAAAGAAAGCTGTGAGTGTGAGTTTGAGTGTGAGTGTGTCCGTGTGAGTGAGTTTGTGTGAGTGTGTGAGTGTGAGAGTGTGTTTGTGACTGTGAGTGAGTGTGAGTGTGTGTGAGCGACTATAAGTGTGTCTGTGAGTGTGACCGTGTGAGTGAGTGTGTGAGTCTGAGTGTGCATGTGAGTCAGGGTTAGTGTAAGGGTGAGTGTGAGTGAAAGTGTGAGTGAGTGAGAGTGTGAGTGTGGTTGAGTGTGTGAGTGAGTGTGAGTGTGAGTTTCTGAATGAGAATGTGAGAGAGTGACTGTGAGCAACAGTGTGAGTTTGTGTGAGTTAGTGAGTGTGTGAGTATGCACGTGGGTGAGTGTGTGTGAGAGTGTGAGTGAGTGTGCATGACAGAGAATGTGAGTGTGTGTAAGTGAAAATGAGTGAGTGTGAGTGTGTGTGTTTGTGAGTGTGAGTGAGAGTGAGTGAGAGTGAGTGTGAGTGTGAGAAAGTGTGAGTGAGTGACTGTGAGTGAGTGTGAGTGAGTGTAGGTATGTATTACTGTGAGGGTGCCTGTGTAAGTGAGTGTGTGAGTCTGAATGTGTGAGTGTGAGTGACTGTGAGTGTGAGTGATTGTATGTTTGTGAGCTGGGTGACCTGTAGTATTACAACAAAAAATAAAAAAGGGCCATCGAAAAGCATTTCTTGTCCCCCACGGAAGAAAGTGGCTTCCCAAAAGACCCTGCACTGGGCGGCGGGGACCATGGCCTAACTGGCTGAAAACCAGGGTTTTTCTCTGGAACACTATGGGCACCCCAAATAAGTAAAAATTCGCCAGAGGGGAAGTTAAGTTTTGAGGAAGGGGAGCTGGTGCACTTCTGGCTGAAAAAATAAAAGAAAATAGCACCACTTAGAAGCGTTCCTGGGTCCCACACAGACAACAGTGCCTTCATATCAGACCCTGCACTGTCCCCTTGGTACCATAGCATCCCTGGTTTGAAATCAGGGTGCATCTCGGTCCCTGCAGGGTTACTCCAAAACTGACAGAACCTGAGGGGAAGGTGAGGTTAGAAGGAGGGCACATGGGGCTCCTGTGGCAGAAAAAGAAAAAGAAAAAAATGGAAGCCAGCGAGGAGCCTGGCTCCCAAGGGACAAAAGTGCCTTCCCATCAGACACAGCACAGTTCTGTGGGCACCCTGGGTTCACTGGTTGGAACCCAGTGTGCCTATTGGGCCCATTAGGAGTACCACAAAGAGGGTCGGAGGCTCCTGAAGGGATAGTAAGGTTGGAGAGAGGGGTGGTGGGGCATAAGAGGCAGAAAAAATAAAACGTGCTGCCAAGAAGTGTTCCTGGGACTCCACAGATGTAAGTGCTGTCCCATGAACCCCTGCACTGGTACCTGAAGATCCTGGCGGCCCTGGTTTGACCCCAGGGTGTGTCTCTGGCCAGATAGGATACCACAAATCACTGAGAAGGCCCCTGATGGGAAGATAAAGTTTGAGGGAAGGAAGGTGAGGCTCCTGATCGAGAAAAATAAACTGTGAGTGAGTGTGAGTGTGTGAGTGAGTGTGAGTGACTGTGAGCGAGAGTGTGTGTGAGTGTGAGTGCATGAGTGTGTGTGAGTGTGCATGTGAGTGTGAATGAGTGTGCATGAGGGCAGGTGTGAGTATGTGTATAAGTGAAAGTGATTGAGTGTGTGAGTTTGTGTGAGAGTGAGAGTGTGAGAAAGTGTGAGTGTGAGTGAAAGTGAGTGTGAGTGTGTGTGTGAATGTGCATGTGAGTGTGAGTGAGTTTGTGTGAGTGTGTGTGTGAGTGTGTGAGTGTGAGTGACCTTGAATGTTAGTGTCTGTGAGTGAGTGTGACAGCGTGGGTAAGTGTGTGACTGTGAGTGAGTGTGTGAGTCTGAGTGTGCATGTGAGTGTGAATGAGTGTGCATGAGGGAGTGTGAGTGTGAGTGAGTGAGTGTGAGTGAGTGTGAGTTTGAGTGAGTGTGAGTTTGTGAGTGAGAATGTGAGTGAGTGACTGTGAGCAAGGGTGTGAGAGTGGGAGTGTGTGTGAGTGTGAGTGTGAGTTTGTGTGAGTGAGAGTGAGTGTGAGTGTGTGTGTGTGAGTGAAAGTGTGAGTGAGTGTGAGTGTGTGTTTGTGAGTGTGAGTGAGTGTGAGTGTGTGTGAGCGACTATAAGTGTGTCTGTGAGTGAGTGTGACAGCGTGGGTAAGTGTGTGACTGTGAGTGTGAGTGAGTGTGAGTGTGCATGTGAGTCAGGGTTAGTGTAAGGGTGAGTGTGAGTGAGTGAGAGTGTGAGTGAGTGAGAGTGTGAGTGTGGTTGAGTGTGTGAGTGAGTGTGAGTGTGAGTTTCTGAATGAGAATGTGAGAGTGACTGTGAGCGACAGTGTGAGTTTGTGTGAGTTAGTGAGTGTGTGAGTGTGCACATGGGTGAGTGTGTGTGAGTGTGAGTGTGCATGACGGAGAGTGTGAGTGTATGTAAGTGAAAATGAGTGAGTGTGAGTGTGTGTTTGTGTGAGTGACAGTGAGTGAGTGAGAGCGAGTGTGAGAGTGAGAAAGTGTGAGTGAGAGTGAATGTGTGTGAGTGTAGGTGTGTATTACTGTGAGGGTGCCTGTGTAAGTGAGTGTGTGAGTCTGAATGTGTGAGTGTGACTGTGAGTGTGAGTGATTGTGTGTTTGTGAGCTGGGTGACCTGTAGTATTACAACAAAAAATAAAAAAGGGCCATTGAGAAGCATTTCTTGTCCCCCACGGAAGAAAGTGCCTTCCCAAAAGACCCTGCACTGGGCCCCGGGGACCGTGGCCTAACTGGCTCAAAACCAGGGTTTTTCTCTGTAACACTATGGGTGCCCCAAAGAAGTAAGAATTCACCAGAGGGGAAGTTAACTTTTGAGGAAGGGGAGCTGGTGCACTTGTGGCTGAAAAAACCAAAGAAAATCGCACCACTTAGAAGCGTTTCTGGGTCCCACACAGACAACAGTGCCTTCATATCAGACCCTGCACTGTCCCCTTTGGACTGTGGCATCCGTGGTTTGAAATCAGGGTGCATCTCGGTCCCTGCAGGGGTACTCCAAAACTGACAGAACCTGAGGGGAAGGTGAGGTTAGAAGGAGGGCACATGGGGCTCCTGTGGCAGAAAAAGAAAAAAATGGAAGCCAGCAAGGAGCGTTCCTGGGCTCCCAAGGGATGAAAGTGCCTTCCCATCAGACACAGCACAGTTCTGTGGGCACCCTGGGTTCACTGGTTGGAACCCAGTGTGCCTATTGGGCCCATTAGGAGTACCACAAAGAGGGTCGGAGGCTCCTGAAGGGATAGTAAGGTTGGAGAGAGGGGTGGTGGGGCATAAGAGGCAGAAAAAATAAAACGTGCTGCCAAGAAGTGTTCCTGGGACTCCACAGATGTAAGTGCTGTCCCATGAACCCCTGCACTGGTACCTGAAGATCCTGGCGGCCCTGGTTTGACCCCAGGGTGTGTCTCTGGCCAGATAGGATACCACAAATCACTGAGAAGGCCCCTGATGGGAAGATAAAGTTTGAGGGAAGGAAGGTGAGGCTCCTGATCGAGAAAAAATAAACTGTGAGTGAGTGTGAGTTAAAGTGGGTATGACTGTGAGTATGTCAGTGTGTGTCAGTAAGTGTATGTAAGTGTGTGAGTGTGAGTGTGTGTGTGTGATGGTGAGTGTGAAAGCGTGAATGAGTGAGAGTGTGAGTGTGCATGAGTGTGTGTGAGTGTGTGTGAGTGTGAGAGTGTGAGTGTGTGAGTGTGTGAGTGTGAGTGTGTGTGAGTGAGTGTGTGTGTGTGATGGTGAGTGTGAAAGCGTGAATGAGTGAGAGTGTGAGTGGAGTTGACTGTGTGAGTGTGAGTTTGAGTTTGTGAGTGAGAATGTGAGTGAGTGACTGTGAGCGAGAGTGTGTGTGAGTGTGAGTGCATGAGTGTGTGTGTGAATGTGCATGTGAGTGTGAATGAGTGTGCATGAGGGCAGGTGTGAGTATGTGTATAAGTGAAAGTGATTGAGTGTGTGAGTTTGTGTGAGAGTGAGAGTGTGAGAAAGTGTGAGTGTGAGTGTGAGTGACCTTGAATGTTAGTGTCTGTGAGTGAGTGTGACAGCGTGGGTAAGTGTGTGACTGTGAGTGTTCGTGTGAGTGTGAGCATGAGTGTGAGTGAAAGTGTGAGTGAGAGTGTGGGTGTGAGTGGGATTGAGTGTGTGAGTGTGAGTTTGTGAGTGAGAATGTGAGTGACTGTGAGCAAGGGTGTGAGAGTGGGAGTGTGTGTGTGAGTGTGAGTGTGCATGAGTGTGTTTGTGAGTGCGTGCATGAGGGAGTGTGAGTGTAAGTGTGTGTGAGTGAAAGTGAGTGTGAGTGAGTGTGTGTGTGAGTGATCGTGAGTATGTCCATGAGTGTGACAGTGTGAGTGAGTGAGAGTGTGAGTGTGAGTGTGTGTGTGAATGTGAGTGTGTGAGGGTGAGTGTGAGAGAAGGTGTGAATGAGAGTGTGGGTGTGAGTGGGGTTGAGTGCATGAATGTGTGAAAGTGAGAAGGTGAGTGACTTGAGCGGGAGTCTGAGTGTGTGTGAGTGTGAGTGAAAGTGTGTGTGATTGAGTGTGAGTGTGAGTGAGTTAGTGAGTGAGTGTGTGTGAGTGAGTGTGAGTGTAAGTGTGTGTGAGTGAAAGTGAGTGAGTGTGTGAGTGTGAGTGACCGTGTTAGAGTCTGTGTGACAGTGTGAGTGAGTGTGTGAGTGTGAGTGTGCATGTGTGAGTGTGTGAGGGTGTGAGTGAAAGTGTGAGTGAGTGAGAATGTGTGAGTGGGGTTGAGTGAGTGTGAGTGAGTGTGAGTTTGTGAGTGAGAATGTGAGTGACTGTGAGCGAGAGTGTGTGTGTGAGTGTGTGTGTGAGTGTGAGCATGAGTGTGAGTGAGTGTGAGTGTGAGTTTGTGTGAGAGTGAGAGTGTGAGTGTGAGAGAATGTGAGTGAGTGAGTGTGTGTGCAATTGTGAGTGTGAGAGTGAGTGAGAGTGAGTGTGAGTGTGAGTGACCTTGAATGTTAGTGTCTGTGAGTGAGTGTGAGTGAGTGTGAGTGTGCATGAGTGTGTGTGTGAGTGAGTGTGAGTGTGAGAGTGTGAGTGTGAGTGAAAGTGAGTGTGAGTGAGAGTGTGGGTGTGAGTGGGATTGAGTGTGTGAGTGTGAGTTTGTGAGTGAGAATGTGAGTGACTGTGAGCAAGGGTGTGAGAGTGGGAGTGTGTGTGAGTGTGAGTGTGCATGAGTGTGTTTGTGAGTGCGTGCATGAGGGAGTGTGAGTGTAAGTGTGTGTGAGTGAAAGTGAGTGTGAGTTTGTGTGAGAGTGAGAGTGTGAGTGTGAGAGAATGTGAGTGATCAAGAGTGTTAGTGTCTATGAGTGAGTGTGACAGTGTGAGTGAGTGTGAGTGTGAGTGTGTGTGAGTGAGTGTGAGTGTGTGTGAGTGTGTGAGTGAGTGTGAGTGTGAGTGTGAGTGTGAGTGAGTGTGAGTGTGAGAGTGTGAGTGTGAGTGAGAGTGTGAGAAAGTGTGAGTGTGAGTGTGAGTGACCTTGAATGTTAGTGTCTGTGAGTGAGTGTGACAGCGTGGGTAAGTGTGTGACTGTGAGTGTTCGTGTGAGTGTGAGCATGAGTGTGAGTGAAAGTGTGAGTGAGAGTGTGGGTGTGAGTGGGATTGAGTGTGTGAGTGTGAGTTTGTGAGTGAGAATGTGAGTGACTGTGAGCAAGGGTGTGAGAGTGGGAGTGTGTGTGAGTGTGTGTGAGTGAGTTTGTGTGAGTGTGAGTTTGTGTGAGTGTGTGAGTGTGTGTGTGAGTGATTGTGAGTGTGTCCATGAGTGTGACAGTGTGAGTGAGTGGGTGTGCAACTGTGAGTGTGTGTGTGACTTTGAGTGTGTGAGGGTGAGTGTGAGTGAAGGTGTGAGTGAGAGTGTGGTGTGAGTGGGGTTGAGTGCGTGTGTGTTTGAAAGTGAGAAGGTGAGTGAGTGACTTGAGCGAGAGTCTGAGTGTGTGTGAGCGAGTGTGTGGGTGAGTGCATGTGGGTGAGTTTGTGAGTGTATGTGTGAGGGAGTGTGAGTGTAAATGTGTGTGAGTGAAAGTGAGTGTGTGAGAGTGAGTGTGAGTGACCGTGAGTGTTAGAGTCTGTGTGACAGTGTGAGTGTGTGAGTGTGAGTGTGGGTGTGAGTGTGAATGTGTGAGGGTGTGAATGAAAGTGTGAGTGAGTAAGAATGTGTGAGTGGGGTTGAGTGAGTGTGAGAGTGAGTGTGAGATTGTGCCTGAGAATGTGTGATTGTGAGTGAGAGTATGAGTGTGAGTGTGTGTGTGAGTGCATGAGTGTGTGTGTGTGAGTATGAGTTTGTGTGCAAGAGGGAGAGTGTGTGTAAGAGAAAGTGAATGAGTGCATTTGTGAGTGTGAGAATGAGTGAGAGTGAGTGTGAGTGTGTGTCACCGTGAGTGTTAGTGTCTGTGAGTGACTTTGAGAGTATGAGTGTTCGAGTGTGAGTGTAAGTCAGTGTGAGTGTGAGAGTGTGAGTGTGAGTGAAAGTGAGTGTGAGTGAGTGTGAGTGTGAGTGTGCATGAGTGTGTGTGTGAGTGTGAGTTTGTGAGTGAGAATGTGAGTGACTGTGAGCAAGAGTGTGAGTGTGTGACTGTGAGTTTGTTAGTAAGAACGTGAGTGTGAGCAAGTGTGAGTGTGTGACTGTGTGTGAGTGTGTGGATGAGTTTGTGAGTGTGAGTTAGTGTGTGTGAGGCAGAGTGTGTGTGTGAGTGAAAGTGAGTGTGAGTGTGTGTTTGTGAGTGTGAATGAGAGTGAATGTGAATGAGAGTGAGTGTATATGACTGTGTGTGTGAGTGTGAGGGTGCTTGTGTGTGAGTGTGTATGAATGTGTGAGTGTGAGTGTGAGTGACTGTGAGTGTGAGTGTGTGAGTGTGAGTGAGTGTTTGAGTGTTTGAGAGCTGGGTTACCTGTGGTATTACAACAAAAATTAAAAACGGGCCATCGAGAAGCATTTGTTGTCCCCACGGAAGAAAATGCCTTCCCATGAGCCACTGCGCTGCTACCTGAAGATTCTGGCATCCCTGGTTCGAACCCAGGGTGCATCTCGGTCCAGGTAGGGTACCATAAATCTCAGAGAAGGCCCCTGATTGGAATATAAGGTTTGAGGGAGGGATGGTGAGGCACCTGTTGGAGAAAAAGAAAGCTGTGAGTGTGAGTTTGAGTGTGAGTGTGTGCGTGTGAGTGAGTTTGTGTGAGTGTGTGAGTGTGAGAGTGTGTTTGTGACTGTGAGTGAGTGTGAGTGTGTGTGAGTGACTATAAGTGTGTCTGTGAGTGAGTGTGACAGTGTGAGTGAGTGAGTGTGTGAGTCTGAGTGTGCATGAGTCACGGTGAGTGTAAGGGTGAGTGTGAGTGAAAGTGTGAGTGAGTGAGAGTGTGAGTGTGGTTGAGTGTGAGTGAGTGAGTGTGAGTGTGAGTTTGTGAGTGAGAATGTGAGTGAGTGACTGTGAGCAACAGTGTGAGTTTGTGTGAGTTAGTGAGTGTGTGAGTATGTATGTGTGAGTGTGTGTGTGTGAGTGTGAGTGAGTGTGAGTGACTGAGTGTGAATGAGAGTGAGTGTGAGTGAAAGTGAGTGAGTGTGAGTGTGTGTGTGTGTGAGTGTGAGTGAGTGAGTGAGAGTGAGTGTGAGTGTGAGAAAGTGTGAGTGAGAGTGAGTGTGAGTGAGTGAGTGTAGGTATGTATTACTGTGAGGGTGCCTGTGTAAGTGAGTGTGTGAGTCTGAATGTGTGAGTGTGAGTGACTGTGAGTGTGAGTGATTGTATGTTTGTGAGCTGGGTGACCTGTAGTATTACAACAAAAAATAAAAAAGGGCCATCGAGAAGCATTTCTTGTCCCCCACGGAAGAAAGTGCCTTCCCAAAAGACCCTGCACTGGGCGGCGGGGACCATGGCCTAACTGGCTGAAAACCAGGGTTTTTCTCTGGAACACTATGGGCACCCCAAAGAAGTAAAAATTCGCCAGAGGGGAAGTTAAGTTTTGAGGAAGGGGAGCTGGTGCACTTCTGGCTGAAAAAATAAAAGAAAATAGCACCACTTAGAAGCGTTCCTGGGTCCCACACAGACAACAGTGCCTTCATATCAGACCCTGCACTGTCCCCTTGGTACCATAGCATCCCTGGTTTGAAATCAGGGTGCATCTCGGTCCCTGCAGGGTTACTCCAAAACTGACAGAACCTGAGGGGAAGGTGAGGTTAGAAGGAGGGCACATGGGGCTCCTGTGGCAGAAAAAGAAAAAGAAAAAAATGGAAGCCAGCGAGGAGCCTGGCTCCCAAGGGACAAAAGTGCCTTCCCATCAGACACAGCACAGTTCTGTGGGCACCCTGGGTTCACTGGTTGGAACCCAGTGTGCCTATTGGGCCCATTAGGAGTACCACAAAGAGGGTCGGAGGCTCCTGAAGGGATAGTAAGGTTGGAGTGAGGGAGGTTGGGCATATGTGGCAGGAAAAATAACCCGTGCTGCCAAGAAGTTTTCCTGGGTCTTCATGGACAAAAGTGCCTTCCATGATCCTCTGCATTGGTACCTGAAGAAACTGGCACCCTGGTTCAAATCCCAGGTGCGTCTTGGGCCAGGTAGGTTACCACAAGGCACAGAGAAGGCCTCTGATGGGAAGATAATGTTTGAGGGAAGGATGGTGAGGCACCTGTTGGAGAAAAAGAAACTGTGAGTGAGTGTGAGTTAAAGTGGGTATGACTGTGAGTATGTCAGTGTGTGTCAGTAAGTGTATGTAAGTGTGTGAGTGTGAGTGTGAGTGCATGAGTGTGTGTGTGAGTGAGTGTGAGTGAGTGAGTGAGAGTGTGAGTGTGTGTGAGTGAGTGTGACAGTGTGAGTGGGTGAGTATGTGAGCATGAGTGTGAGTGTGAGTGAGTGTGTGTGTGTGATGGTGAGTGTGAAAGCGTGAATGAGTGAGAGTGTGAGTGGAGTTGACTGTGTGAGTGTGAGTTTGAGTTTGTGAGTGAGAATGTGAGTGAGTGACTGTGAGCGAGAGTGTGTGTGAGTGTGAGTGCATGAGTGTGTGTGTGAGTGTGAGTGCATGAGTGTGTGTGAGTGAGTGTGCATGAGGGCAGGTGTGAGTATGTGTATAAGTGAAAGTGATTGAGTGTGTGAGTTTGTGTGAGAGTGAGAGTGTGAGAAAGTGTGAGTGTGAGTGTGAGTGACCTTGAATGTTAGTGTCTGTGAGTGAGTGTGACAGTGTGAGTGGGTGAGTATGTGAGCATGAGTGTGAGTGAGTGTGAGTTTGTGTGAGTGTGAGCATGAGTGTGAGTGAAAGTGTGAGTGAGAGTGTGGGTGTGAGTGGGATTGAGTGTGTGAGTGTGAGTTTGTGAGTGAGAATGTGAGTGACTGTGAGTGTGAGTGCATGAGTGTGTGTGAGTGTGAGTGTGTGTGAGTGTGAGTGTGCATGAGTGTGTTTGTGAGTGCGTGCATGAGGGAGTGTGAGTGTAAGTGTGTGTGAGTGAAAGTGAGTGTGAGTGTATGTGTGAGTGAATGAGAGTGAGTGTGAGTTTGAGTGAGTGTGAGTGAAAGTGTGTGTGATTGAGTGTGAGTGTGTGTGAGTGAGGCTGCTTATGTATGAGTGTGTGAGTATGTATGTGTGAGTGTGAGTGACTGAGTGTGAATGATTGTGTGAGTGTGAGTGAGTTAGTGAGTGAGTGTGTGTGAGCTGGGTTACCTGTGGTATTACAACAAAAAATAAAAACAGGTGATCGAGAAGCGTTCCTTTTCCCCCAAGGAAGGAAGTGCCTTCCCGACAGCCCCTGCACTGGGCCCCGGGGACCATGGCCAAACCGGCTCAAAACCACGGTGTGTCTCAGTAACACTATGGGTGCCTCAAAGAAGGAAGAAGGCACCGGAGGGGAAGTTAAGCATTGAAGAATGGGAGCTGGTGCACTTGTGGCAGAAAAAAATAAAAGAAAATCACACCACTTAGAAGCATTCCTGAGTCCCACATGGACAACAGTGCCTTCATAAGAGGCCCTGCACTGGCCCCTGGGGAAAGTGGCATCCATGGTTCGAAATCAGGGCATGTCTCGGGCCCTGCAGGGGTACTCCATAAAGGACAGAAAGACCCTGAGGGGAAGATGAGGTTAGAAGGAGGGAGTATGGGGCTCCTGTGGCAGAAAAATAAAAAAATGGATGCCAGCAAGGAGTGTTCCTGCACTCCCCAGGGACAAAAGTGCCTTCCCATCAGCCACAGCACTGTTCTTTGGGCACCCTGGGTTCCCTGGTTAGAACCCAGTGTGCCTATTGGACCTGTTAGGGATACCACAAAGAGTGCCAGAGGCTCCTGAGAGGATAGTAAGGTTGGAGTGAGGGGAGGTTGGGCATATGTGGCAGGAAAAAATAACCCGTGCTGCCAAGAAGTTTTCCTGGGTCTTCATGGACAAAAGTGCCTTCCCATGATCCTCTGCATTGGTACCTGAAGATCCTGGCGGCCCTGGTTTGACCCCAGGGTGTGTCTCTGGCCAGATAGGATACCACAAATCACTGAGAAGGCCCCTGATGGGAAGATAAAGTTTGAGGGAAGGAAGGTGAGGCTCCTGATCGAGAAAAATAAACTGTGAGTGAGTGTGAGTTTGAGTGAGTGTGAGTTAAAGTGGGTATGACTGTGAGTATGTCAGTGTGTGTCAGTAAGTGTATGTAAGTGTGTGAGTGTGAGTGAAAGTGAGTGTGAGTGAAAGTGAGTGTGAGTGTGCATGAGGGCAGGTGTGAGTATGTGTATAAGTGAAAGTGATTGAGTGTGTGAGTGTGAGTGAAAGTGAGTGTGAGTGACCTTGAATGTTAGTGTCTGTGAGTGAGTGTGAGTGTGCATGAGTGTGTGTGTGAGTGAAAGTGTGAGTGTGAGCATGAGTGTGAGTGAAAGTGAGTGTGAGTGACTGAGTGTGAATGATTGTGTGAGTGTGAGTTAAAGTGGGTATGACTGTGAGTATGTCAGTGTGTGTCAGTAAGTGTATGTAAGTGTGTGAGTGTGAGTGAAAGTGAGTGTGAGTGAAAGTGAGTGTGAGTGACCTTGAATGTTAGTGTCTGTGAGTGAGTGTGAGTTAAAGTGGGTATGACTGTGAGTATGTCAGTGTGTGTCAGTAAGTGTATGTAAGTGTGTGAGTGTGAGTGCATGAGTGTGTGTGTGAGTGTGTGTGTGAGTGTGAGTGAAAGTGAGTGTGAGTGAAAGTGTGAGTGAGTGTGAGTGTGAGTGAAAGTGAGTGTGAGTGAAAGTGAGTGTGAGTGAAAGTGAGTGTGAGTGAGTGTGAGTGAAAGTGAGTGTGAGTGTGCATGAGGGCAGGTGTGAGTATGTGTATAAGTGAAAGTGATTGAGTGTGAGTGTGAGTGCATGAGTGTGTGTGTGAGTGAGGCTGCTTATGTATGAGTGTGTGAGTGTGAGTTAAAGTGGGTATGACTGTGAGTATGTCAGTGTGTGTCAGTAAGTGTATGTAAGTGTGTGAGTGTGAGCATGAGTGTGAGTGAAAGTGAGTGTGAGTGACTGAGTGTGAATGAGTGTGCATGAGGGCAGGTGTGAGTATGTGTATAAGTGAAAGTGATTGAGTGTGAGTGTGAGTGTGAGTGAGTTAGTGAGTGAGTGTGAGTTAAAGTGGGTATGACTGTGAGTATGTCAGTGTGTGTCAGTAAGTGTATGTAAGTGTGTGAGTGTGAGTGAAAGTGAGTGTGAGTGAAAGTGAGTGTGAGTGAAAGTGAGTGTGAGTTAAAGTGGGTCTTCATGGACAAAAGTGCCTTCCCATGATCCTCTGCATTGGTACCTGAAGAAACTGGCACCCCTGGTTCAAATCCCAGGTGCGTCTTGGGCCAGGTAGGTTACCACAAGGCACAGAGAAGGCCTCTGATGGGAAGATAATGTTTGAGGGAAGGATGGTGAGGCACCTGTAAAGATAAAGATATTCCACTAAATTTCATTTTTATTATGACATAAGACAACTGGTAATAGGCAAAATAATTGAAAAAACTTCTCAGTAAATTCAATGTGGCCTTGGCCTAAGAATATAGATAAACAAACTAAGAGTTTATAATCTCAAAATAAACCTGCACATTTACAGTCAGTTGATTTTACATAAGGATAACAAAAGAACAAAATGGGAAAAGAATAGTCTTTTCAACCAATGGTGTTGGGACAACTGGGTATTCATATGCAAAAAATAAATAAATTTGGACCAAATATCTTATTTAAAAATTAACTCACAATTGAACTGCTAACTGTAACAGCTGAAACTATAAAACTTTCAGAAGAAAACACTAGCATAAATCTTTGTGACTGCATTTGGCAGTGTTTTCTTAGCTATGACTCCAAAGGTAAAACGGATTCAATGGACTTCAAAATTGAAAAGTGCTGTGTCTGAGAAGACAGTATCGAGAAGTGAAAAGGCAAGACACTAAGTAGAAGAAAGTATTTGAAAAGCATATATCTGATAAGCAACTTACATATATAGTATATTTAAAGAAACTTTGCAATTCATAGTAACAAGATAACTCAATTTAAAAAATGGGCAAAGATTCTGAACAGATATATCTGCAAAGAAGATATAAAGATGGATAATGAGCACATTGATAGATGTTAGATGTAATGAGTCATTAGGAAAATGTAAATCAAAACCACATGTGGTACACTTCACACCACAGGATAAAAATCTTTGTTCAATAAAAAAGAGAAAGTAAGTGTTAGGAAAATGTAAATCAAAACCACATGTGGTATCACTTCACACCACAGGATAAAATCTTTGTTCAATAAAAAGAAAGTAAGTGTTAGGAAAATGTAAATCAAAACCACATGTGGTATCACTTCACACCACAGGATAAAATCTTTGTTCAATAAAAAGAGAAAGTAAGTGTTAGGAAAATGTAAATCAAAACCACATGTGGTATCACTTCACACCACAGGATAAAATCTTTGTTCAATAAAAAGAGAAAGTAAGTGTTAGGAAAATGTAAATCAAAACCACATGTGGTATCACTTCACACCACAGGATAAAATCTTTGTTCAATAAAAAGAGAAAGTAAGTGTTAGGAAAATGTAAATCAAAACCACATGTGGTATCACTTCACACCACAGGATAAAATCTTTGTTCAATAAAAAGAGAAAGTAAGTGTTAGGAAAATGTAAATCAAAACCACATGTGGTATCACTTCACACCACAGGATAAAATCTTTGTTCAATAAAAAGAGAAAGTAAGTGTTAGGAAAATGTAAATCAAAACCACATGTGGTATCACTTCACACCACAGGATAAAATCTTTGTTCAATAAAAAGAGAAAGTAAGTGTTAGGAAAATGTAAATCAAAACCACATGTGGTATCACTTCACACCACAGGATAAAATCTTTGTTCAATAAAAAGAGAAAGTAAGTGTTAGGAAAATGTAAATCAAAACCACATGTGGTATCACTTCACACCACAGGATAAAATCTTTGTTCAATAAAAAGAGAAAGTAAGTGTTAGGAAAATGTAAATCAAAACCACATGTGGTATCACTTCACACCACAGGATAAAATCTTTGTTCAATAAAAAGAGAAAGTAAGTGTTAGGAAAATGTAAATCAAAACCACATGTGGTATCACTTCACACCACAGGATGAAATCTTTGTTCAATAAAAAGAGAAAGTAAGTGTTAGGAAAATGTAAATCAAAACCACATGTGGTATCACTTCACACCACAGGATGAAATCTTTGTTCAATAAAAAGAGAAAGTAAGTGTTAGGAAAATGTAAATCAAAACCACATGTGGTATCACTTCACACCACAGGATGAAATCTTTGTTCAATAAAAAGAGAAAGTAAGTGTTAGGAAAATGTAAATCAAAACCACATGTGGTATCACTTCACACCACAGGATGAAATCTTTGTTCAATAAAAAGAGAAAGTAAGTGTTAGGAAAATGTAAATCAAAACCACATGTGGTATCACTTCACACCACAGGATGAAATCTTTGTTCAATAAAAAGAGAAAGTAAGTGTTAGGAAAATGTAAATCAAAACCACATGTGGTATCACTTCACACCACAGGATGAAATCTTTGTTCAATAAAAAGAGAAAGTAAGTGTTAGGAAAATGTAAATCAAAACCACATGTGGTATCACTTCACACCACAGGATGAAATCTTTGTTCAATAAAAAGAGAAAGTAAGTGTTAGGAAAATGTAAATCAAAACCACATGTGGTATCACTTCACACCACAGGATGAAATCTTTGTTCAATAAAAAGAGAAAGTAAGTGTTAGGAAAATGTAAATCAAAACCACATGTGGTATCACTTCACACCACAGGATGAAATCTTTGTTCAATAAAAAGAGAAAGTAAGTGTTAGGAAAATGTAAATCAAAACCACATGTGGTATCACTTCACACCACAGGATGAAATCTTTGTTCAATAAAAAGAGAAAGTAAGTGTTAGGAAAATGTAAATCAAAACCACATGTGGTATCACTTCACACCACAGGATGAAATCTTTGTTCAATAAAAAGAGAAAGTAAGTGTTAGGAAAATGTAAATCAAAACCACATGTGGTATCACTTCACACCACAGGATGAAATCTTTGTTCAATAAAAAGAGAAAGTAAGTGTTAGGAAAATGTAAATCAAAACCACATGTGGTATCACTTCACACCACAGGATGAAATCTTTGTTCAATAAAAAGAGAAAGTAAGTGTTAGGAAAATGTAAATCAAAACCACATGTGGTATCACTTCACACCACAGGATGAAATCTTTGTTCAATAAAAAGAGAAAGTAAGTGTTAGGAAAATGTAAATCAAAACCACATGTGGTATCACTTCACACCACAGGATGAAATCTTTGTTCAATAAAAAGAGAAAGTAAGTGTTAGGAAAATGTAAATCAAAACCACATGTGGTATCACTTCACACCACAGGATGAAATCTTTGTTCAATAAAAAGAGAAAGTAAGTGTTAGGAAAATGTAAATCAAAACCACATGTGGTATCACTTCACACCACAGGATGAAATCTTTGTTCAATAAAAAGAGAAAGTAAGTGTTAGGAAAATGTAAATCAAAACCACATGTGGTATCACTTCACACCACAGGATGAAATCTTTGTTCAATAAAAAGAGAAAGTAAGTGTTAGGAAAATGTAAATCAAAACCACATGTGGTATCACTTCACACCACAGGATGAAATCTTTGTTCAATAAAAAGAGAAAGTAAGTGTTAGGAAAATGTAAATCAAAACCACATGTGGTATCACTTCACACCACAGGATGAAATCTTTGTTCAATAAAAAGAGAAAGTAAGTGTTAGGAAAATGTAAATCAAAACCACATGTGGTATCACTTCACACCACAGGATGAAATCTTTGTTCAATAAAAAGAGAAAGTAAGTGTTAGGAAAATGTAAATCAAAACCACATGTGGTATCACTTCACACCACAGGATGAAATCTTTGTTCAATAAAAAGAGAAAGTAAGTGTTAGGAAAATGTAAATCAAAACCACATGTGGTATCACTTCACACCACAGGATAAAAATCTTTGTTCAATAAAAAAGAGAAAGTAAGTGTTAGGAAAAATGTAAAGAAATTCAAACCCTTATCCCATGCTGCTGGGAATGTAGAGTGGCACAACCACTTTGGTAAACAAATTGGCAGCTCCTCAAAAGGTTAAGCATGAAGTCACCATATGACTCAGAATTTCCAGTCATAAAGATATACTCCAGGAAAATAGAAAGATATGCAAGCACAAAAACTCATATGTAAATGTCTACAGCAACATTATTAATAGGAGTCCAAAAGTGGAGAGAATCAAAACGTCCATCACTTTTGGGTGGGAAAGAGCCCAAAGGTCCATCACCTGGTGAATGGATAAATAACTGTTTGATGCATCCATACACTGGAGTATTACTCGACAATAAGAAGAAATTAAGTACTGATCCTGATCTTAGGAGGAGACAGCAAAATGCCTAGGCAGATATGGAAGGGTCCCTGGAGAATCTCCAACCAGCCCCACAAGTGTTTACACCAGATGCTATGTGCAGAGTGAGTGGGCTTGAGGTGTGAGTGTGTGAATTTGTGGGTGAGAATGTGAGTGACTATGAGCGAGAGTGTGTATGAATATGAGTGTGTGAGTGCGTGTGAGTGTGTGTGAGTGTGAGTGTGCATGAGGGAGAGTGTGAGAACAAGTGTGTGTAAGTGAAAATTAGTAAGAATGTGTGTGTGTTTGCAAGTGTGAGTGAGTTTGTGTAAGTGTGTGTGTGTGAGTGTGTGAGTGTGAGTGACCGTGTTAGTGTCTGTGAGTACAACAGTGTGTTGAGTGAGTGTGCTAGTGTGAGTGTGTGTGTGAGCGAGTGTGTGAGGATGAGTGTGTGAGAGTGAGTGGGGTTGAGTGAGTGTGGGTTTGTGAGTGAAAATGTGAGTGAGTGACTGTGAGCAAGAGTGTGAGTGTGTGAATGTGAGTGTGTGTGAGTGTGAGTTTGTGTGTGAGAGGGAGAGTGTGAGTGTGTGTGTAAGGGAAAGTGAGTGTGAGTGAGAGTGTGTGTGTGAGTGATCGTGAGTATGTCCATGAGTGTGACAGTGTGAGTGAGTGGGAGTGTGACTGTGAATGTGTGTGTGACTTTGAGTGTGTGAGGGTGAGTGTGAGAGAAGGTGTGAATGAGAGTGTGGGTGTGAGTGGGGTTGAGTGCATGAATGTGTGAAAGTGAGAAGGTGAGTGACTTGAGCGGGAGTCTGAGTGTGTGTGAGCGAGTGTGTGGGTGAGTGTGCGTGTGGGTGAGTTTGTGAGTGTATGTGTGAGGGAGTGTGAGTGTAAATGTGTGTGAGTGAAAGTGAGTGAGTGTGTGAGTGTGAGTGACCGTGTTAGAGTCTGTGTGACAGTGTGAGTGAGTGTGCGAGTGTGAGTGTGCATGTGTGAGTGTGTGAGGGTGTGAGTGAAAGTGTGAGTGAGTGAGAATGTGTGAGTGGGGTTGAGTGTGAGAGTGAGTGTGAGATTGTGCATGAGAATGTGAGTGACTGTGAAAGTGTGAGTGTGTGTGAGTGCGTGTGTGTGAATATGAGTTTGTGTGCAAGAGGGAGAGTGTGTGTGTAAGAGAAAGTGAATGAGTGCATTTGTGAGTGTGAGAATGAGTGAGAGTGAGTGTGAGTGAGTGTGTGAGTCACCACGAGTGTTAGTGTCTGTGAGTGACTTTGAGAGTATGAGTGTTTGAGTGTGAGTGTGAGTGTGAGTGTGAGTCAGTGTGAGTGTGAGAGGGTGATTGTGAGTGAAGGTGAGAGTGAGTGAGAGTGTGGGTGTGAGTGGGCTTGAATGTGTGTGTGAGTGTGAGTTTGTTAGTAAGAATGTGAGTGTGAGCAAGTGTGAGTGTGTGACTGTGTGAGTGTGTGGATGAGTTTGTGAGTGTGAGTTAGTGTGTGTGAGGCAGTGTGAGTGTGTGTGTGAGTGAAAGTGAGTGTGAGTGTGTGTTTGTGAGTGTGAATGAGAGTGAATGTGAATGAAAGTGAATGTATATGACTGTGTGTGTGAGTGTGAGGGTGCTTGCGTGTGAGTGTGTGAGTATGAATGTGTGAGTGTGAGTGACTGTGAGTGTGAGTGATTGTGTGAGTGCGAGTGTTTGAGTGTTTGAGAGCTGGGTTATCTGTGGTATTACAACAAAAAATAAAAACGGGCCATCGAGAAGCATTTGTTGCCCCCACGGAAGAAAGTGCCTTCCCATGAGCCCCTGTGCTGCTACCTGAAGATTCTGGCATCCCTGGTTCAAATCCCAGGTGCGTCTTGGGCCAGGTAGGTTACCACAAGGCACAGAGAAGGCCCTGATGGGAAGATAATGTTTGAGGGAAGGATGGTGAGGCACCTGTAAAGATAAAGATATTCCACTAAATTTAATTTTTATTATGACATAAGACATCTGGTAATATGCAATATGATGGAAAAACTCCTCATTAAATTCGATTTGGCCTTGGCATAAGAATAGAAATAAACAAGCTAAGAGTTGATAATCTAAAAATAAACCCGCACATTTACAGTCAATTGATTTTATACAAGGTTAACAAAAGAACAGAATGGGAAAAGAATAGTCTTTTCAACAAATGGTGCTGGGAAAACTGGGTATCCATATGCAAAAAATAAATAAAGCTGGATCAAATATCTTATTTAAAAATTAACTCAAAACAGTTAACTGTAACAGCTAAAACTATAAAACCCTCAGAAGAAAACCCTGGCATAAATCTTTGTGACTGCATTTCGCAGTGTTTTCTTAGCTATGACTCCAAAGGAAAAATGGATTCAATGGACTTCAAAATTGAAAACTGCTGTGCCTGAGAAGACAGTATCAAGAAGTGAAAAGGTAAGACACTGAGTAGAAGAAAGTATTTGAGAAGCATATATCTGATAAGGGACTTACATATATAGGACATATAAAGAATGTCTGCAATTCATAAATAACAAGATAACCCAATTTAAAAAATGGGCAAAGATTTTGAATAGATATTTCTGCAAAGAAGATATAAAGATGGATAACAAGCACATTAATAGATGCTTAATGTAATTAGTCATTAGGAAAATGTAAATCAAAACCACATGTGGTATCACTTCACACGACAGGATGAAATCTTTGTTCAATAAAAAAGAGGAAGTAAGTGTTAGGAAAAAAATGTAAAGAAATTTAAACCCTTTTCCAATGCTGCTGGGAATGTAAAGTGGTGCAACCACTTTGGAAAACAAACTGGCAGCTCCTCAAAAGGTTAAGCATGAAGTCACCATATGACCCAGAAATTCCAGTCATAAGTATATACTCCAGAAAAATAAAAACATATGCAAGCACAAAAACTCATACATAAATGTTTACAGCAGCATTATTAATAGGAGTCAAAAAGTGGAAACAACCAAAGCGTCCATCACGTTTGGGTGGGAAAGAACCCAAAGGTTCATCACCTGGCGAATGGATAAATAAAATGTTTGATGTATCCATACAGTGGAGTATTACTCAGCAATAAGAAGAAATTAAGTACTGATACTGATATTAGGAGGAGACAGCAAAATGCCTAGGCAGATACGGAAGGGTCCCCGGAGAATCTCCAACCAGCCCCACAAGTGTTTACACCAGATGCTATGTGCAGAGAAGGGGACCCGGACTTGTCTTGCCTGCACATGTCAGCAGTGGACCAGAGGCCCACATACACTGGTGGGATGGGGTGGAGCCACCAGGAATTCATGCCTTATGCAGGGGAGGAGACTGGTCACTTCAGCTCATGTGTTCCTGGCATTCAATTGTGAGGTGGAAATCTGTTGGCAGGACCCCTCTCTTTACTGAGAGATATCCTTTTCACATAATAAGGTCTGTCCTCCTCACCCTTCAATGTGTCTGCGTGCTTAATTTTTCCTAGTCATGAAAGAAGAATCCAGATTTAGCTGAACTAAGGAGAAAAACCCGCATCAATACCTGCTACAACACAGATGCAGCATGAAAAGTTATGCTAAGTGAAATAAGCCAGTCGCAGTAGATCACTTGTTTTATATTTCAGAGTCTTATAGGCAAATCTATACAAAGAAGGTTGGTGGTTCCCTAAGGCTTAGGGAGGAAGGGAAAACTAGTGAAGATGGCTAAATGATGTGGGGTTTGCTTTTAGGGTGATGAAAATGTTCTAAAATTGATTGTAATGATGACTGCATAACTCTCTGAAAATACTAAAGTCAGTGACTTGTATATCTTAAATGAGTGAATTGCATGGTGTGTTCATTATTTCTCAATAAACCCGTTACCCACCACCCCCCTCCACCACACATTAATTGGGTACTAGTGATCTGGAGACAGGTACTGCTTGGTTTCAGATCACTGGCCAGAGTTCAAGACATAAGAGAAACAACAGTGTGTCCTTTTTATAGAAACAAGATTTATATTTTGAAAACTATCCTTTTCACTAGTATGAAGTCTGTAAAATTAAATGAAAAATCTTTCTTTCACTCTTTAAAGCACTGAGAGATTTTTTTTTTAATTAATTTATTATTATTATACTTTAAGTTCTAGGGTACATGTGCATAACGTGCAGGTTTGTTACATATGTATACTTGTGCCATGTTGGTGTGCTGCACCCATCAACTCGTCATTTACATCAGGTATAACTCCCAATGCAATCCCTCCCCTCCCCTCCCATGATAGGCCCGGTGTGTGATGTTCCCCTTCCGAGTCAAGTGATCTCATTGTTCAGTTCCACCTATGAGTGAGAACATGCGGTGTTTGGTTTTCTGTTCTTGTGATAGTTTGCTAAGAATGATGGTTTCCAGCTGCATCCATGTCCCTACAAAGGACACAAACTCATCCTTTTTATGGCTGCATAGTATTCCATGGTGTATATGTGCCACATTTTCTTAATCAATCTGTCACTGATGGACATTTGGGTTGATTCAAGTCTTTGCTATTGTGAATAGTGCTGCAATAAACATCGTGTGCATGTGTCTTTATAGCAGCATAATTTATAATCCTTTGGGTATATACCCAGTAATGGGATGGCTGGGTCATATGGTACATCTAGTTCTAGATCCTTGAGGAATCGCCATACTGTTTTCCATAATGGTTGAACTAGTTTACAATCCCACCAACAGTGTAAAAGTGTTCCTATTTCTCCACATCCTCTCCAGCACCTGTTGTTTCCTGACTTTTGAATGATCGCCATTCTAACTGGTGTGAGATGGTATCTCATTGTGGTTTTGATTTGCATTTCTCTGATGGCCAGTGATGATGAGCATTTTTCATGTGTCTGTTGGCTGTATGAATGTCTTCTTTTGAGAAATGTCTGTTCATATCCTTTGCCCACTTTTGATGGGGTTGTTTGTTTTTCTTGTAAATTTGTTTGAGTTCTTTGTAGGTTCTGGATATTAGCCCTTTGTCAGATGAGTAGATTGCAAAAATTTTCTCCCATTCTGTAGGTTGCCTGTTCACTCTGATGGTAGTTTCTTTTGCTGTGCAGAAGCTCTTTAGTTTAATGAGATCCCATTTGTCAATTTTGGCTTTTGCTGCCGTTGCTTTTGGTGTTTTAGACATGAAGTCTTTGCCCATGCCTATGTCCTGAATGGTACTACCTAGGTTTTCCTCTAGGATTTTTATGGTATTAGGTCTAACATTTAAGTCTCTAATCCATCTTGAATTAATTTTCGTATAAGGAGTAAGGAAAGGATCCAGTTTCAGCTTTCTACTTATGGCTAGCCAATTTTCCCAGCACCATTTATTAAATAGGAATCCTTTCCCCATTTCTTGTTTCTCTCAGGTTTGTCAAAGATCAGATGGCTGTAGATGTGTGGTATTATTTCTGAGGACTCTGTTCTGTTCCATTGGTCTATATCTCTGTTTTGGTACCAGTACCATGCTGTTTTGGTTACTGTAGCCTTGTAGTATAGTTTGAAGTCAGGTAGCGTGATGCCTCCAGCTTTGTTCTTTTGACTTAGGATTGTCTTGGAGATGCGGGCTCTTTTTGGTTCCATATGAACTTTAAAGCAGTTTTTCCAATTCTGTGAAGAAGCTCATTGGTAGCTTGATGGGGATGGCATTGAATCTATAAATTACCTTGGGCAGTATGGCCATTTTCACGATATTGATTCTTCCTATCCATGAGCATGGTATGTTCTTCCATTTGTTTGTGTCCTCTTTTATTTCACTGAGCAGTGGTTTGTAGTTCTCCTTGAAGAGGTCCTTTACATCCCTTGTAAGTTGGATTCCTAGGTATTTTATTCTCTTTGAAGCAATTGTGAATGGAAGTTCATTCCTGATTTGGCTCTCTGTTTGTCTGTTACTGGTGTATAAGAATGCTTGTGATTTTTGCACATTAATTTTGTATCCTGAGACTTTGCTGAAGTTGCTTATCAGCTTAAGGAGATTTTGGGCTGAGACAATGGGGTTTTCTAAATATACAATCATGTCATCTGCAAACAGGGACAATTTGACTTCTTTGTAGGTTCTGGATATTAGCCCTTTGTCAGATGAGTAGATTGCAAAAATTTTCTCCCATTCTGTAGGTTGCCTGTTCACTCTGATGGTAGTTTCTTTTGCTGTGCAGAAGCTCTTTAGTTTAATGAGATCCCATTTGTCAATTTTGGCTTTTGCTGCTGTTGCTTTTGGTGTTTTAGACATGAAGTCTTTGCCCATGCCTATGTCCTGAATGGTACTACCTAGGTTTTCCTCTAGGATTTTTATGGTATTAGGTCTAACATTTAAGTCTCTAATCCATCTTGAATTAATTTTCGTATAAGGAGTAAGGAAAGGATCCAGTTTCAGCTTTCTACTTATGGCTAGCCAATTTTCCCAGCACCATTTATTAAATAGGAATCCTTTCCCCATTTCTTGTTTCTCTCAGGTTTGTCAAAGATCAGATGGCTGTAGATGTGTGGTATTATTTCTGAGGACTCTGTTCTGTTCCATTGGTCTATATCTCTGTTTTGGTACCAGTACCATGCTGTTTTGGTTACTGTAGCCTTGTAGTATAGTTTGAAGTCAGGTAGCGTGATGCCTCCAGCTTTGTTCTTTTGACTTAGGATTGTCTTGGAGATGCGGCTCTTTTTGGTTCCATATGAACTTTAAAGCAGTTTTTCCAATTCTGTGAAGAAGCTCATTGGTAGCTTGATGGGGATGGCATTGAATCTATAAATTACCTTGGGCAGTATGGCCATTTTCACGATATTGATTCTTCCTATCCATGAGCATGGTATGTTCTTCCATTTGTTTGTGTCCTCTTTTATTTCACTGAGCAGTGGTTTGTAGTTCTCCTTGAAGAGGTCCTTTACATCCCTTGTAAGTTGGATTCCTAGGTATTTTATTCTCTTTGAAGCAATTGTGAATGGAAGTTCATTCCTGATTTGGCTCTCTGTTTGTCTGTTACTGGTGTATAAGAATGCTTGTGATTTTTGCACATTAATTTTGTATCCTGAGACTTTGCTGAAGTTGCTTATCAGCTTAAGGAGATTTTGGGCTGAGACAATGGGGTTTTCTAAATATACAATCATGTCATCTGCAAACAGGGACAATTTGACTTCTTCTTTTCCTAACTGAATCCCTTGATTTCTTTCTCTTGCCTGATTGCCCTAGCCAGAACTTCCAACACTATGTTGAATAGGAGTGGTGAGAGAGGGCATCCCTGTCTTGTGCCAGTTTTCAAAGGAATTTTTCCAGTTTTTGCCCATTCAGTATGATATTGGCTGTGGGTTTGTCATAAATAGCTCTTATGATTTTGAGGTACGTTCCATCAATACCGAATTTATTGAGTGTTTTAGCATGAAGGGCTGTTGAATTTTGTCAAAAGCCTTTTCTGCATCTATTGAGATAATGATGTGGTTCTTGTCTTTGGTTCTGTTTATATGCTGGATTATGTTTATTGATTTGCGAATGTTGAACCAGCCTTGCATCCCAGGGATGAAGCCCACTTGATCATGGTGGATAAGCTTTTGATGTGCTGCTGAACCGGTTTGCCAGTATTTTATTGAGGATTTTTGCATCGATGTTCATCAGGGATATTGGTCTAAAATTCTTTTTTGTTGTGTCTCTGCCAGGCTTTGGTATCAGGATGATGTTGGCCTCATAAAATGAGTTAGGAGGATTCTCTTTTCTATTGATTGAATAGTTTCAGAAGGAATGGTACCAGCTCCTCCTTGTACCTCTGGTAGAATTCAGCTGTGAATCCATCTGGTCCTGGACTTTTTGGTTGGTAGGCTATTAATTATTGCCTCAATTTCAGAGCCTGCTATTGGTCTATTCAGGATTCAACTTCTTCCTGGTTTAGTCTTGAAGAGTGTAAGTGTCCAGGAAATTATCCATTTCTTCTAGATTTTCCAGTTTATTTGCGTAGAGGTGTTTATAGTATTCTCTGATGGTAGTTTGTATTTCTGTGGGGTCGGTGGTGATATCCCTTTATCATTTTTAATTGCCGATTTGATTCTTCTCTCTTTTCTTCTTTATTAGTCTTGCTAGTGGTCTGTCAATTTTGTTGATCTTTTCAAAAACCAACTCCTGGATTCATTGATTTTTGAGGGTTTTTGTGTCTCTATCTCCTTCAGTTCTGCTCTGATCTTAGTTATTTCTTGCCTTCTGCTAGCTTTCAATGTGTTTGCTCTTGCTTCTCTAGTTCTTTAATTGTGATGTTAGAGTGTCAATTTTAGATCTTTCCTGCTTTCTCTTGTGGGCATTTAGTGCTATAAATTTCCCTCTACACACTGCTTTAAATGTGTCCCAGAGATTCTGGTATGTTGTATCTTTGTTCTCATTGGTTTCAAAGAACATCTTTATTTCTGCCTTCATTTCGTTATGTACCCAGTAGTCATTCAGGAGCAGGTTGTTCAGTTTCCATGTAGTTGAGCGGTTTTGATTGAGTTTCTTAGTCCTGAGTTCTAGTTTGATTGCACTGTGGTCTGAGAGACAGTTTGTTATAATTTCTGTTCTTGTACATTTGCTGAGGAGTGCTTTACTTCCAATTACATGGTCAATTTTGGAGTAAGTACGATGTGGTGCTGAGAAGAATGTATATTCTGTTGATTTGGGGTGGAGAGTTCTATAGATGTCTATTAGGTCTGCTTGCTGCAGAGATGAGTTCAATTCCTGGATATCCTTGTTAAAAGAAATGAACAAAGCCTGCAAGAAGTATGGGATTATGTAAAAAGACCAAATCTACATCTGATTGGGGTGCCTGAAAGTGAGGGGGAAAATGGAACCAAGTTGGAAAACACTCTTCAGGATATCATCCAGGAGAACTTCCCCAACCTAGTAGGGCAGGCCAACATTCAAATCCAGGAAATACAGAGAACGCCACAAAGATACTCCTCGAGAAGAGAAACTCCAAGACACATAATTGCCAGATTCACCAAAGTTGAAATGAAGGAAAAATCTTAAGGGCAGCCAGAGAGAAAGGTCGGTTACCCACAAAGGAAGCCCATCAGACTAACAGCAGATCTCTCGGCAGAAACTCTTCAAGCCAGAAGAGAGTGGGGCCAATATTCAACATTCTTAAAGAAAAGAATTTTAAACCCAGAATTTTATATCCAGCCAAACTAAGTTTCATAAGTGAAGGAGAAATAAAATCCTTTACAGATAAGCAAATGCTTAGAGATTTTGTCACCACCAGGCCTGCCTTACAAGAGACCCTGAAGGAAGCACTAAACATGGAAAGGAACAACCGGTACCAGCCATTGCAATTTATATGCTGGATTATGTTTATTGATTTGCGAATGTTGAACCAGCCTTGCATCCCAGGGATGAAGCCCACTTGATCATGGTGGATAAGCTTTTGATGTGCTGCTGAATCCGGTTTGCCAGTATTTTATTGAGGATTTTTGCATCGATGTTCATCAGGGATATTGGTCTAAAATTCTCTTTTTTTTGTGTCTCTGCCAGGCTTTGGTATCAGGATGATGTTGGCCTCATAAAATGAGTTAGGGAGGATTCCCTCTTTTCTATTGATTGGAATAGTTTCAGAAGGAATGGTACCAGCTCCTCCTTGTACCTCTGGTAGAATTCAGCTGTGAATCCATCTGGTCCTGGACTTTTTTTGGTTGGTAGGCTATTAATTATTGCCTCAATTTCAGAGCCTACTATTGGTCTATTCAGGATTCAACTTCTTCCTGGTTTAGTCTTGGAAGAGTGTAAGTGTCCAGGAAATTATCCATTTCTTCTAGATTTTCCAGTTTATTTGCGTAGAGGTGTTTATAGTATTCTCTGATGGTAGTTTGTATTTCTGTGGGGTCGGTGGTGATATCCCTTTATCATTTTTAATTACGTCGATTTGATTCTTCTCTCTTTTCTTCTTTATTAGTCTTGCTAGTGGTCTGTCAATTTTGTTGATCTTTTCAAAACCAACTCCTGGATTCATTGATTTTTGGAGGGTTTTTGTGTCTCTATCTCCTTCAGTTCTGCTCTGATCTTAGTTATTTCTTGCCTTCTGCTAGCTTTCGAATGTGTTTGCTCTTGCTTCTCTAGTTCTTTTAATTGCGATGTTAGAGTGTCAATTTTAGATCTTTCCTGCTTTCTCTTGTGGGCATTTAGTGCTATAAATTTCCCTCTACACACTGCTTTAAATGTGTCCCAGAGATTCTGGTATGTTGTATCTTTGTTCTCATTGGTTTCAAAGAACATCTTTATTTCTGCCTTCATTTTGTTATGTACCCAGTAGTCATTCAGGAGCAGGTTGTTCAGTTTCCATGTAGTTGAGCGGTTTTGATTGAGTTTCTTAGTCCTGAGTTCTAATTTGATTGCACTGTGGTCTGAGAGACAGTTTGTTATAATTTCTGTTCTTGTACATTTGCTGAGGTGCTTTACTTCCAATTACATGGTCAATTTTGGAGTAAGTATGATGTGGTGCTGAGAAGAATGTATATTCTGTTGATTTGGGGTGGAGAGTTCTATAGATGTCTATTAGGTCTGCTTGCTGCAGAGATGAGTTCAATTCCTGGATATCCTTGTTAAAAGAAATGAACAAAGCCTGCAAGACAGTGGGATTATGTAAAAGACCAAATCTACATCTGATTGGGGTGCCTGAAAGTGAGGGGAAAATGGAACCAAGTTGGAAAACACTCTTCAGGATATCATCCAGGAGAACTTCCCAACCTAGTAGGGTGCCAACATTCAAATCCAGGAAATACAGAGCTCAAGATACTCCTGTTGAAGAGAAACTTTACCAATTGGCCTTCTTTGTCTCTTGAAATGAAGGAAAAAATCTTATCAGAGACTAGAGAAAGGGTTCTCCACAAAGGAAGCCCATCCATCCCAGAGCCTATGGCAGAAACTCTCAAGCCAGAAGAGATGGGCCAATATTCAACATTCTTAAAGAAAGAATTTTAAACCCAGAATTTTATATCCAGCCAAACTAAGTTTCATAAGTGAAGGAGAAATAAAATCCTTTACAGATAAGGTTAAAGATTGTTTTGTGACCACCAGGCCTGCCATTATGATATTAACTGAAGGGTTAAACATGGGAACAACCGGTACCAGCCATTGCAAAACATGCCAAAATGTAAAGACCATCAGGCTACATGGCATGTTTTGCAATGGCAAAATAACCAGTTAATATCATAATGGCAGGATCAAGTTATAACAATCTTAACCTTAAATGTAAATGGACTAAATGCTCCAATTAAAAGACACAGACTGGCAGTGGATAAAGTGTCAAGACCCATCAGTCTGCTTGTATTCTGAGACCCATCTCACATGTAGAGACATAGGCTCAAATTAAAGGGATGGAGGAAGATTTACCAAGCAAATGGAGAAAAAAAGCGGGGTTTTTCTTTAAGAATGTTGAATAACTCTCTTCTGGCTTGAAAGACTTTTCTGCGACAAAGAGGCCATTACATGATAAAGGGCTTCAACAGGAAGAGCTAAATCCTTTCTCTCTATGCACCCTTAAGAGCCTTCATTTCAACTTTGGTGAAGCAATTATGTGTCTTGAGACTTACAAAGAGCACTGAGAGATTTACATTGAGGAATAAGACCTTGTTTTCTTTGGTCCCAATTTCTATCTAAAGTGTCTGGGAATCACACATTTCAAACTATAAAATCTCATCAGATGAGTATTTTTAACACTTATTATGTGGCTTACTTTCTACCCTGATTCTGGTACAGCATCACAGAGAGAAGAAGCTGAAGGAAATCAAAATATTTAACCCCAAATATTTTTTTTGACATATTTTTTCTGGCTGCTGCAAATTTGAAATCCTCATGTGACATTCTTTCTTCTAGGTATTCCCAGATCTGGGGAAGATTAACTAACAGCCTGATGCATTTAAAGTATTAAAATATATAATTACCCTCTATTTTCTCAACATATTTTGGCAGAATTTGGGTTTTTCCATTATTAATATTTTCCCAAATTACATGATTTTTAAGCCCAAAACTGATTTAAAATTATTGTATATTGGAATATAAATCATTCTATTATAAAGATATAACCATTTTTATATTCATTGCTGCACTATTCTCAATAGCAAAGACATTGAATCAACCCAGATGTCCCTCACTAATAAATGGGATAAAGAAAAAGTGGTATATACACACCATGGAGTCATAAAAATGAATGAGATCAAACACTTTGCAGGGACGTGGATGAACTCGAAGCTGTTATCATCAGGAAACTAATGCAGGAACAAAAACCAAACACTGCATCTTCTCACTTTTAAGTGGGAGCTGAACAATGAGAACACACGGACTTGGGGAGGGAAACAACAAACACTGGGGCCTGTTGGGGTCAGGATGGAGAGCATCAAGATCAATAGCTAATGCCTGCGGGGCTTAATATCTAGGTGATGGATTGATAGGTGCAGCAAACCACCATGGCACGGTACACGTTTACGTATGTAACAAACCTGCATGCCTTGCTCAGGTAATCTAGACCTTAAGATAAAATAATTTTTTAAAAAATTACCTTATGGTTTAGCTTCTTAATCAGAATATCCATTTTCAGTTTGTCTGTTTTTAAGTCTCCATGGAAACCAAAGTCTTCATTTCCAAATACATGTAACATATTTATTGTCCTTTCCAGGAGTTTCTTATATCTGCAAAAATGTACATAGTTAGAAAGTCAAGTATTTTTAAGAGTAACTATTTAATAATTGTTTGAAAAGATGTTATGTTATGGCATATCAGAGAAACAAATCTATAAACTATGATCCTTTCAGTTTCAACTGAACATAGTTTGAAAGCATTCTATATGAAATTACAATCTTAGATAAATAATATGAAGAACAATGTATGGCATACATGGCAGGTAAAGTGATATTATAACCATACATTTTGTTTTGTTTTGTTTTGAGATGGAATTTCACTCTTGTCGCCCAGGGCGACGTGCAATGGTGTGATCTCGGCTCACTGCAACCTCTGCCTCCTAGATTCAAGTGATTCACCTGTCTCAGCCTCCCAAAGTGCTGGGATTACAGGCATGCACCACCACGCCCGGCTAATTTTTGTATTTTTAGTAGAGACAGGGTTTCACCATGTTTGTCGAACTGGTCTTGAACTCCTGACCTCTAATGATCTACCCACCTTGGCCTCCCAAAGTGCTGGGATTACAGGCATGCACCACCACGCCCGGCTAATTTTTGTATTTTTAGTAGAGACAGGGTTTCACCATGTTTGTCGAACTGGTCTTGAACTCCTGACCTCAAATGATCCACCCACCTTGGCCTCCCAAAGTGCTGGGATTACAGGCATGCACCACCACGCCCGGCTAATTTTTGTATTTTTAGTAGAGACAGGGTTTCACCATGTTTGTCGAACTGGTCTTGAACTCCTGACCTCAAATGATCCACCCACCTTGGCCTCCCAAAGTGCTGGGATTACAGGCATGCACCACCACGCCCGGCTAATTTTTGTATTTTTAGTAGAGACAGGGTTTCACCATGTTTGTCGAACTGGTCTTGAACTCCTGACCTCAAATGATCCACCCACCTTGGCCTCCCAAAGTGCTGGGATTACAGGCATGCACCACCACGCCCGGCTAATTTTTGTATTTTTAGTAGAGACAGGGTTTCACCATGTTTGTCGAACTGGTCTTGAACTCCTGACCTCAAATGATCCACCCACCTTGGCCTCCCAAAGTGCTGGGATTACAGGTGTGTACCACCACTCTGGGCTCATTTTGTATTTTTAGTAGAAAAGGTGTTTCACCATGTTTGTCGAACTGGTCTTGAACTCCTGACCTCAAATGATCCACCCACCTTGGCCTCCCAAAGTGCTGGGATTACAAGTGTGTACCACCACTCTGGGCTCATTTTGTATTTTTAGTAGAAAAGGTGTTTCACCATGTTTGTCGAACTGGTCTTGAACTCCTGACCTCAAATGATCCACCCACCTTGGCCTCCCAAAGTGCTGGGATTACAAGTGTGTACCACCACTCTGGGCTCATTTTGTATTTTTAGTAGAAAAGGTGTTTCACCATGTTTGTCGAACTGGTCTTGAACTCCTGACCTCAAATGATCCACCCACCTTGGCCTCCCAAAGTGCTGGGATTACAAGTGTGTACCACCACTCTGGGCTCATTTTGTATTTTTAGTAGAAAAGGTGTTTCACCATGTTTGTCGAACTGGTCTTGAACTCCTGACCTCAAATGATCCACCCACCTTGGCCTCCCAAAGTGCTGGGATTACAAGTGTGTACCACCACTCTGGGCTCATTTTGTATTTTTAGTAGAAAAGGTGTTTCACCATGTTTGTCGAACTGGTCTTGAACTCCTGACCTCAAATGATCCACCCACCTTGGCCTCCCAAAGTGCTGGGATTACAAGTGTGTACCACCACTCTGGGCTCATTTTGTATTTTTAGTAGAAAAGGTGTTTCACCATGTTTGTCGAACTGGTCTTGAACTCCTGACCTCAAATGATCCACCCACCTTGGCCTCCCAAAGTGCTGGGATTACAAGTGTGTACCACCACTCTGGGCTCATTTTGTATTTTTAGTAGAAAAGGTGTTTCACCATGTTTGTCGAACTGGTCTTGAACTCCTGACCTCAAATGATCCACCCACCTTGGCCTCCCAAAGTGCTGGGATTACAAGTGTGTACCACCACTCTGGGCTCATTTTGTATTTTTAGTAGAAAAGGTGTTTCACCATGTTTGTCGAACTGGTCTTGAACTCCTGACCTCAAATGATCCACCCACCTTGGCCTCCCAAAGTGCTGGGATTACAAGTGTGTACCACCACTCTGGGCTCATTTTGTATTTTTAGTAGAAAAGGTGTTTCACCATGTTTGTCGAACTGGTCTTGAACTCCTGACCTCAAATGATCCACCCACCTTGGCCTCCCAAAGTGCTGGGATTACAAGTGTGTACCACCACTCTGGGCTCATTTTGTATTTTTAGTAGAAAAGGTGTTTCACCATGTTTGTCGAACTGGTCTTGAACTCCTGACCTCAAATGATCCACCCACCTTGGCCTCCCAAAGTGCTGGGATTACAAGTGTGTACCACCACTCTGGGCTCATTTTGTATTTTTAGTAGAAAAGGTGTTTCACCATGTTTGTCGAACTGGTCTTGAACTCCTGACCTCAAATGATCCACCCACCTTGGCCTCCCAAAGTGCTGGGATTACAAGTGTGTACCACCACTCTGGGCTCATTTTGTATTTTTAGTAGAAAAGGTGTTTCACCATGTTTGTCGAACTGGTCTTGAACTCCTGACCTCAAATGATCCACCCACCTTGGCCTCCCAAAGTGCTGGGATTACAAGTGTGTACCACCACTCTGGGCTCATTTTGTATTTTTAGTAGAAAAGGTGTTTCACCATGTTTGTCGAACTGGTCTTGAACTCCTGACCTCAAATGATCCACCCAGATGTCCCTCACTAATAAATGGGATAAAGAAAAAGTGGTATATACACACCATGGAGTCATAAAAATGAATGAGATCAAACACTTTGCAGGGACGTGGATGAACTCGAAGCTGTTATCATCAGGAAACTAAAATAGGGACAAAAAACCAAAAACTACATTTTCTCACTTATAAGTGGGAGCTGAACAGTGAGAACACATGGAATTGGGGAGGGGAACAACAAACACTGGGGCCTGTTGGAGTCAGGAGGCAGAGCATCAACATCAATAGCTAATTCCTGTGGGGTTTAACATCCAGGTGATGGATTGATAGGTGCAGCAAACCATCATGGCACACGCTTACCTATGTAACAAACCTGCACGTCTCACACATGTAATCAAATCCTTAAGATAAAATAATTTTTTTAAAAAAATTACCTTATGCTTTAGCTTCTTAATCAGAATATCCATTTTCAGTTGGTCTGTTTTTAAGTCTCCATGACAACCGAAGTCTTCATTTCCAAACGCACTTAACAAATTTATTGACATTTCCAGGAGTTTCTTATACCTGTAGAAGTGCACAGAATTAGTAAATAAAGTATTTTTAAGAGTAAATATTTAATAATTGTTTAAACAGATATTGTGCTATGGCATATCAGAGAAACAAATCTATAAACTATGATCCTCTCAGTTTCAACTGAGCATACTTTGGAAGCATTCTATATGAAATTATAATCTTAGATAAATAATACAAAGAACAATGTTATGGCAAATATGGCAGATAAAGTGACTTTATAACCATACAGTTTTTGTTGTTGTTGTTGCTTTTTGAGATGGAATTTCACTCTTTTTGTCCAGGCTGAAATGCAATGGTGTGATCTCAGCTCCCTGCAACCTCTGCTTCCTGGACTCAAGTGATTCTCCTGCCTCCACCTCCCAGGTAGCTGGGATTACAAGTGTGTACCACCACTCTGGGCTCATTTTGTATTTTTAGTAGAAAAGGTGTTTCACCATGTTTGTCGAACTGGTCTTGAACTCCTGACCTCAAATGATCCACCCACCTTGGCCTCCCAAAGTGCTGGGATTACAAGTGTGAGCCACCACACCTGGTCTAACCATACACTTTTTGTAAATAAACTATTCATATCCATGTTGGTATACTAAGATAAAATAACCTATTACTAAATATAATCCATAATCCAGAGATGAGTAACCAAGATAAAAAGTAAAACACATATGTTTGAAAAAGACACAAAAATACATTTTGGTACCCATTGTCCACAGTCTATAAGAAGAAAAAAAAGTACACACAAAAAGCATCAAGGACATTATTCAATGTAGAAAAAGAGAAGTAAGAAAACATCTTTAATATCTGAGTTAAGGAGAAAATGGAAACAGGCAGTTTTAGAAAAAGGAAAGGGGCAGATAGTTGTGTGATGATTTAAAGACTTTGAAGAAGAGATCTAGAGATCTTTGCTGACATAATGTCAACAAAATGAAAGAGATACAAAGCCACATAGAGAAAGGAAATGATAGAAAAATGTAGATTAGAATCAGAAAACCAACTTAAGGGCTCAGGAAATAAATAGAAAAGTAGCTGTGTTCAGGGCTTCAAAACACATTCCATTAAAAAAAAAAATCTGTGACCAAAACATGAATGCTCATTTTACTTTTAAGTTTTACAAATATTTATATATATATGAAATTTATTTCTGTAAAATAGAAGTTCAATAACATATATACTTCATGTATACAATGGAGTTATCTGTGTAAAATGAGTAAATTTCCGTGTTTTATATGTAAAAGAAAAAGAAAGAAGTGGAAACAAAATAGTAGCTACATATTAAGATAAATTTTGATGTTAAAGAATGACACAAATAGGTCTTCTTTAAAGAATTTGAATGCAGCAGAGGATACTACAAAAGGAAGAAAAGATGACCACAGACAGCAAAAATACCTTCAGAAATAAAAATTCAAACTAGATAATGAAAAGTGCACTTGACACTAAATGTCCAAGGCTTTGTCATTGTTTTCAAAATCATTAAAGAATAAGTGGCCAGGCACGGTGGCTCATGCCACTTTGGGAGGCCGAGATGGGCAGATCATGAGGCCAGGAGTTTGAGAATAGCCTGACCAGCTTGGCAAAACCCCGTCTCTACTAAAAATGTAAAAATTAGCCAGGCATAGTGGCACATGCCTGTAATCCCAACTACTCAGGAGGCTGAGATAGAATTGCTTGGAGGCATAGGTTGCAGTGAGCCGAGATGGTGCCATTGCACTCTAGCCTGCGAGACAGAGCCAGACTCTGTCTCAAAAAAAAAAAAAAAAAGTAAATAAACAGAAAATAAGTATAAAATTTTGGCATTTTAAAAAACGTTCAGATTATGTTGTTTCCCTTTTATATATATTTTTCATATAAATTTTTTCATCCCAACATTGCCCCAGCAGCTCAGCTGACTCCCGCCCCAATGACACACATACCTATAAAGTTGAGTTGTGAGTTTCTGAAATACATTTTAAAATAGAATTTGTTTAATTATGAAAATGCGGACATAAAATAAATTTGTGTCTCAATTTTAGTCAAGTAAAATTAGAGTTAAATCGATTAATGAATGATTAACCTGTTCTACAATATGAAAACCATACCCAGTTGCCTCTTCTTCTAATTCATGATTTTCCTTTCTTATTTGATTCACATTATACTCCAGTGATGATACTAACACAAAAAGTTTCCTTAACTATGAAGTTCCTGTGTCCAAAATCTAGTTGCTGTCTGGGTTTTGATCACTGATTGCAATATTTATCAACAATTCCCAGCTTCCCAGGTTTTTGAGAAGTCTTACTATTGATGGTTGAAGTAGCAGAAATATAATATAAACTATCTGAAAATAAAGTTTTTATTTATTACAATGTAAATAGTAATGCAAATTGTAATAAAGTATAAAATTTATTTCCTCACTGAAGCAGTACCGTATTATCCTCTACCCCTACAAACACACTACTTCTTTATGGTCTAATGCATTTTACAAGTCCTGTAATTGCTGTTAGACAAGTTTACTTAACTAAAATCTCTCACTTTGTTCTAAGCTTTTGGTATTTACGACAATTTCCTTTGAGTCACTCAATGATGTCTACTATACATTTTGTTTTCCATGAGAAATTTGTTTATTAATAATGAAGATTCTTCAGAGATAAGAAAATATTTGAATAACTACCTTTGTGCATAAACACATTAGGGGTATTTAAACTTTAATTTAACGTTAATTAATTTAACCCTTATTAAATTAATTTATAAATTAATTTAACATAAATTAATTTAACCCTTAATTTAACATGTATTTAACATGACATTACTGTGTGTTTCTGTGTACTAGAGACAAAAACTTCAAAAACATTTTAATGAATATACATTAAATTAAAAATTACTTTCATTAAACTGAGATGATCTTCCCTCAATGCATGAATACCTTCAGAATTCATATGTGAAGCCTTAAATATAGACCAAAGATTTGTATAAAATATAATAGCCTTTAAAATCTTCTTTGTAGCCGGCACAATGACTCCCGCCTGTAATCCCAGCACATTGGAAAGCTGAGTTGGGCAGATCACCTGAGGTCAGGAGTTGGAGAGCACCCTGGCCAACATGGTGAAATCTTATCTCCAATAAAAATAGAAAAATTAGCAGGGTGTGGTAGCACATACATGTGGTATCAGCTTGTCGAGGGGCTGAGGAAGGAGAATTGCTTGAACTCAAGAGGAAGAGGTTGTAATGAGCCAAGACTGAGCCACTGTACTCCAGCCTGGGTGACAGAGCAAGACTCTGTCTCAAAAACGCAAACAAACAAACAAACAAAACCTAATTGTTCCCATATAGAAAAAGTCTAGTTCAAACTAGATCTGAAACATACACAATGCTGTGAGACAGGACAGAAATATATTTAACAAGTTATATTCCTGGTTTCTGTATAAATAAAACTGTTGAACTTAAGCTTTTAAGACAAGTCAAGGAAAAGATCAAAAAAATGCAAAAGTGAAACTTGAAAGTTCATTTCACCATCAAGGGCTCATGATCACTAGACATTCACAAACTATATACATTGTTTGAAACATTAGTTCTGAATTTTGATCTGAGTATCCCTGGAGTTTAAGTTTCATTCAAGGATGTCCAAGAGGTCAAATAAGACAATGCCATTTGCTCTTTTCAGTTTTCTTTTCTGAGAACAGCACAGCAAACTTCTTCAGAGAAATGAATTGTCCTAACTTCATAGGCTAAAGCCTCATGAGTCATAGTTCTAAGAGCATTTATAAAATATGGTGGTGCATGCTTGCATTCTGAACTTTTCAGCTTTAAACTCATATAGTAAACATGAGTAGATACAAACTGATTGAACAAAAGCCTTTTTAATCTGACATCATATTTGTTTTTATCTCTTTCTTCATTTGTCAACAACAGGAGAGTCTAACTAAATGTGGTAAAGTGGTCTAAGGGAATACAATGAAAAGTGTAAAATGAATTAAACCAGAGATAATCATATCACTGTGGATGCATCTGGAAGATATAATACAACGTACACCAAAGAAAGTGGCAGAAAGGTATGTAAAGTGTAGAACCACTCACATACCATTTTAGGACACAAATAAAACATTCTGCATATTATTTCTGAGCATCACAATATAGTTAAAGATTTCAAAAGGGCATTGAAATGGAAAACAACCAATTTGTGATGTCGGTAGCCTCTATGCAATCATGTTTTAAAAACCTTAACACCAAAAAGTCTCAAAATAACCCTTTTAAAAGACTGTCTACCAGTTATAAATGAATAAATACTTTCCTCATTTTTAATAATCAAAGATGCAACAAACACACACATACACACACCTATACATACACATACACACACAGTCTGCTCATTGGAACATCTGATTGGCTTCAGATCATCAGTGTAATAACACTAGCAGCAAGTCTCTAAAGTTAACACAGAAACTGACACGTTAATGAGTAAAGCCTTCCTCTAGGTAAAGATCAGAACTCCAACTAGCACATAACTCACTGGAAATATCTTAGAGTCTCAAAATTCACTGCTTTGAATCCCTGACAAGAACAAAAATTTTATATTGAAAACTTTATGCTATTCAAAATATTAAAAGAGAAACATCTGAGTCAAAGCTTACATTTTAAAATATTTTTATGCTTCTAAATTTATTTTTATTCAAATATGGATACCAACAATAACATTTATGTCAATGCCTTCCATTCAATTTCAGACAAATAGAATTAGGAGTTAAGAATAATGTGAGTACTTCCAATCATTTAATGTACTTATTTCCAGCATTTCATTTGTATTGATAACGTACCTGCTCTCAAGGTCTGTACTTTCTTTCTTTGTACTGCCCCTTTCACAGCAGGATCTTCCATTTTAGTGCTAGGCTGAATGGGTTTTAAAAGAAAATGATTCATAAATCATATATATTTTATACAATATGGAGTTAGTGCTTCAAAAAATATGCATAATTAATTACCTTCAAGGAAGGATGTTGTGCAGGAGGCCCTACAAAGCAAAGGGGATATGTCATCAATTATATGTAAGTATGACAGGGCCAACCAAACATTCAGGCAGTGTTACTATCAAGCTGAGTTCTCATGCCTGGCTATAAAAATAATTACTTAAGGTTTTGAGGGTTCTTCTTAACATCTTCTTTTCATTGCCTATGACAACAACATGACAGAAATATAATGCAGAAGATACGAATATAGGATTACTCAAACGAACTACATTTCAATAGTGAGATTGTGTTTCAAACACCTTTGACTAAAACAGAAAAGCGTGGATGTCACTGTGAACACATGGGCTCATGAGTGGAAAAGAGACCATTAAACAGAGGAGCAAACCAAACCTGAGGGAATCAATGTCAAAGCTGATGATGAATGTACGGAGTATTTTATTTTTTATTTATTTTCAAAAACTTTTTTATTATACTTTAAGTTCTAGGGTACGTGTGCACAATGTGCAGGTTTGTTACATATGTATACATGTGCCATGTTGGTGTGCTGCACCCCTTAACTCATCATTTACATTAGGTATGTCTCCTAATTCTATCCCTTCCTCCAGTTCCCCACAATAGGATCTGGTGTGTGATGATCCCCTTCCTGGTCCAAGTGATCTCATTGTTCAATTCCCACCTATGAGTGAGAACATGTGGTGCTTGGTTTTCTGTTCTTGTAATAGTTTGCCGAGAATGATGGTTTCCAGCTGCATCTATGTCCCTAAAAAGACACGAACTCATCCTTTTTTATAACTGCATAGTATTCCATGGTGTATATGTGCCACATTTTCTTAATCCAGTCTGTCACTGATGGACATTTGGGTTGATTCCAAGTCTTTGCTATTGTGAATAGTGCCGCAATAAACATACGTGTGTATGGGTCTTTATAGTAGCATGACTTATAATCCTTTGGGTATGTCCCTAGTAATGGGATGGCTGGGTCAAATGGTATTTCTAGTTCCAGATCCTTGAGAAACCACCACACTATTTTCCACAATGGTTGAACTAGTTCACAGTCCCACCAACAGTGCAAAAGTGTTCCTATTTCTCCACATCCTCTCCAGCACCTTTTGTTTCCTGATTTTTTAATGATTGCCATTCTAACTGGTGTGAGATGGTATCTCATTGTGGTTTTGATTTGCATTTCTTTGATGGCAAGTGATGATGAGCATATTTTCATGTGTCTGTTGGCTGTATGAATGTCTTCTTTTGAGAAGTTTCTGTTCATATCCTTTGCCCAGTTTTTGATGGAGTTGTTTGTTTTTTTCTTGTAAATTTGATTGAGTTCTTTGTAGGTTCTGGATATTAGCCCTTTGTCAGATGAGTAGATTGCAAAAATTTTCTCTCATTCTGTAGGTTGCCTGTTCACTCTGATGGTAGTTTCTTTTGCTGTGCAGAAGCTCTTTAGTTTAATTAGATCCCATTTGTCAATTTTGGCTTTTGTTGCCATTGCTTTCGGTGTTTTAGACATGAAGTCCCTGCCCATGCTTATGTCCTGAATGATATTACCTAGGTTTTTCTTCTAGGGATTTTATGGTTTTAGACCTAACATTTAAGTCTCTAATCCATCTTGAATTAATTTTTTGTATAAGGAGCAAGGAAAGGATCCAGTTTCAGCTTTCTACATATGACTACCCAATTTTCCCAACACCATTCATTAAATAGGAATTCTTTCCCCATATCTTGTTTTTGTCAGGTTTGTCAAAGATCAAATGGCTGTAGATGTGTGGTATTATTTCTGAGGGCTCTGTTCTGTTCCATTGGTCTTTATCTCTGTTATGGTACCAGTACCATGCTGTTTTGGTTACTGTAGCCTTGTAGTATAGTTTGAAGTCAGGTAGCGTGATGCCTCCAGCTTTGTTCTTTTGGCTTAGGATTGTCTTGGCAATGTAGGGTCTTTTTTGTTTCCATATGAACTTTAAAGCAGTTTTTTCCAATTCTGTGAAGAAAGTCATTGGTAGCTTAATGGGGATGGCATTGAATCTATAAATTACCTTGGGCAGTAGGGCCATTTTCACAATATTGATTCTTCCTATCCATTAGCATGGTATATTCTTCCATTTATTTGTGTCCTCTTTGATTTCACAGATTATTTTAACTCAACACATCAGAGGCATTGCTGCCAGCACACCACAGATAAATTCCCCATGTCCTGTCGCTGAGGAAATACACAGTTGAGATGACAGTTCAGGTGAACGTGCAATTCACCTCTCATCAAAGACAGTGTTCTAAATTGATCAGCTAGGATACACACATATGAAATGACAGCAAATCAAAATACTCATTTTTCCCATGACCACATGGGCTACTGCAGCACCTACGTTTCTCCTATCCCCTCGTTTGGCCTTGAATTAGAGCTCCTTGATCCACTCATGCAAGGCAGTCCAGAAAACACATCAAATAAACCATGTAGAATCAGTTTCCAATATCAAAATATTTATCAAAAAAGAAAACACTGAAATACCACAGACTTGCTGGATATGAATACACTTTTATATTGCAAAATCAGTGCAGTATTTATTGAAAATGAGAAATTTGGTATTCACAGAATGAATTTTATAATATGATTGCATCTAAAATTAGCTAAGTTTGGTATATTATCTTACACTGTAAAGGACATTTATAAAACAGCTATCATATCAAATAACTGGCTGTCTCAAAAAAAATTAGCCAAAGCATCTATATGCAACTTAATCACATCTTATTCACTCATGTCAGTGAAACTTCTCTCTCTGAGGCCTGACAGTTATGAAATGAAATGAGCTGCTGCAGTTTACCCCAAGTCTAGCACTCCCTCCTGCCTCCAGTACTCTCCACAGCAATAACCTCTCTTGTGAGACGGGGCATATGCCAAAGCAACTGGAAGTGCCTCATCTCAAGTTTACTTGGCTTTAACTCCCAAGAACCCAGCAAATATCTTTCTTTCCTCCCTCCTTGTCCTTTCACAATCCCTCTTCCTTTGAAAAAGTGATTTTTAGATCTGTCATCCTGATGCTTCCCTTCCTAGCTGCTCTTTGTGGATCATTGTGACCACTCTTGTCATCTGTGTTCAGGAGTAGCATACACCTCTAATCTCTCTTCTCATCTCATTCTCCTTCCCCTGTGGCTAGAATCATGCTCAGAAATAAAAGGAAATTAATGCTTTCCCTGGATTCTGTTATTTTTTAAATTGCTCTCCAATAGTTCTTTTTCCAGATTTCTCTAAAGGAAGGCTATTCCCTTGTTATTCAGGGCTGTGCCAGGGACCAGCACCAACATCACCTGAGTACTCATGAGAAATACAGAATCCCATACCTGCTGAATCACAATGTGCACTTTCCAGAAGCTCCTCAACTAATTCATGACAATTTGAATGCCCTTTTCTACACTGATGTGCTTGCATATTGGTTTACCCTAATTGCCCTGTTTGGCCTAGTGTCAATTTCTTCCCTACTATGTCCCTGAATTTAATACTACATTATAAGCCATAATGTTTCTAATGAACTTTTAATCAGGCAATACCATCTCTACTTAATTTACTATCCCATGAATTTACACCATTTTCTATACAACTAAATTTTAGCCATACATGGCTGACCATTTACGGTGATATTCATCTATGGTAGATAAAACACAGGTCTGTGTGGTAAAGTACCTCAATCCTTAATGCCTCCCCAGTAGTGAGGATGACAGCAAGAGTAGGAAAATGTTACTCTAATTCACTGACACATTTTGGTACTGGAAGCTCACTTTATCTTGTTTCCTATTTCTAACACCCTGTTCTTCCTTCTTCTACAGATCAATTTGACTTTACTACCCTCCATTACATACACCCGCATATGCTTTTTAAAATTTATTCCATGTACACTCTGCCCTCTTCATTCTTTCTTTCTCTTTTATTCATTTCCTCCTCCTTCTCTCCTGACTTACCTCAGTTTTTAGAGTATCTTAAAATGGAACTCATAGCTCAGCTCCTTCAGTGGTGCTCCCAATAGAATCAACTACTGACCCTTGGTTAGAGATACAACTATCACCATTTGACTTCTCCTTTACTTATTATAGTTAATAGGACATTTTCTTTAGCTAGGAGACTATATTAGTGCTCATATTTTAAAAGAAACATTCCATCAAATGACTTTTTAAACAAAATACAGTTCTCACCTTCTCCTCCTCCTTTTCCTTTTCCATTGACTATTCCATTGCCTTTTTCATGGGAAGGTCCAGGTAAAGGCTGTGACAATGTCTCGGGGACACACTGCTAAGGAAATATCAAGAATTAGTTTCCATTTAAAAAATTATAATGAGTTGCATCAAGAGTTTCTTATCATTCTCTTTTTATGAAACTGGATCTCATTCTGTCAACCCAGGGCTAGAATGCAGTGGCATCATTATGGCTCACTGTGGTCTCAACCTCCCGACCTCAGGCAATCTTCCCACCTCAACTTCCTGAATAGCTGGAACTACAGGTGCATACCATCATGACAGGCTAATGTATTTATTGGTAGTTTTGTAGAGACAAGGCCTCATTATACTGCCCAGGCTGGTCTCAACCTCCCGACCTCAGGCAATCTTCCCACCTCAACTTCCTGAATAGCTGGAACTACAGGTGCATACCATCATGACAGGCTAATGTATTTATTGGTAGTTTTGTAGAGACAAGGCCTCATTATACTGCCCAGGCTGGTCTCAACCTCCCGACCTCAGGCAATCTTCCCACCTCAACTTCCTGAATAGCTGGAACTACAGGTGCATACCATCATGACAGGCTAATGTATTTATTGGTAGTTTTGTAGAGACAAGGCCTCATTATACTGCCCAGGCTGGTCTCAACCTCCCGACCTCAGGCAATCTTCCCACCTCAACTTCCTGAATAGCTGGAACTACAGGTGCATACCATCATGACAGGCTAATGTATTTATTGGTAGTTTTGTAGAGACAAGGCCTCATTATACTGCCCAGGCTGGTCTCAACCTCCTAGGCTCAAGTAAACCTTCCACTTCTGCCTCCCAAACTGTTGAGATAACCAGTGTGCACCAGCACACACAGCCCTAACCAGTTCCTTTAAATAAACCTCAATGTTGCCCAGGCATGGTGGCTCACACCTGTAATCCCAGCCCTTTGCAAGGCCAAGGTGGGTGGATTGCTTGAGTTCAGGAGTTTGAGACCAGCCTGGGCAACATAATGGGAATACATCTCTACACAGAAATACAAAAAGGAGTCAGGCATGATGGTGTGTGCCTGTATCCCAGCTGCTCAGGAGGCTGATGTGGGAGGATCACTTGAGCCTGAGAGGTGGAGACTGTAGTGAGCCAAGATCATGCCACTGCAGTCCAGTCTGGGGAACAGAGCAAGACTCTGTCTCAAAAAAATTAGTCAAAGCATCTACATGCAACTTAATCACATCTTATTCACTCATGTCAATGAGACTTCTCTCTCTGAGGCCTGACATTTATGAAGTGAAATGAGCTGCCCTGGTTTACCCCAATTCTAGCACTCCCTCCTGCCTCCAGCACTCTACACAGCAATAACCTCTTTTGTGAGGCTGGGCATATGCTGAAGCCACTGGAAGTGAGTTGTCTCAAGTTTACTTTGCCTTAACTCCCAGGACTGAGGATGACAGTAAGAGTAGGAAAATGTTACTCTAATTCTCTGACACATGGTGGTCCTGGAAGCTCAATTTATCTTCTTTCCTATTTCTAACACCCTGTTCTTCCTTCTTCTACAAAACAATTTCACTTTACTACCCTCCATTACATGCACCAACATATTTTTAAAAAATTTATTCCATGTACACTCCACCCTCCTCATTCTTACTTTCTTTTATTCATTTCCTCTTTTCTCTTTCCTGATTTGGTTCAGGTCTTAGAGTATCTTAAAATAGAACTCATAACTCAGCTCCTTTAGTGGTACTCCCAATAGAATCAACTGCTGACCCTTGGTTAGAGATACAACTATCACCATTTGACTTCTCCTTTACTTATTATACAGATAACAGGACATTTACTTAGCTATTAGACTATGTTAGTACTCATATTTTAAAAGAAACATTCCATCAAATGATTTTTAAATAAAATACGGTTCTCACCTTCTCCTTTTCCATTGACTATTCTGTTTTCTTTTTCATGGGAAGGTCCAGGTAAAGGCTCTGACACTTTCTTGGGGACATGCTGCTGAGGTAATATCAAGAATGAGTTTCCATTTTAAAAATTATAATGAGTTGCATCAAGAGATTCTTATGAATCTCTTTTTATGAAACTGGGTCTCACTCTGTCAAACCAGGGCTAGAATGCAGTGGCATTATTATGGCTCACTACAGTCTCAACCTCCTGACTTCAAGCAATCTTCCCCCACCTCAACTTCCCGAACAGCTAGAACTACAGGTGCATACCATCATGACAGGCTAATGTTTTTATTGTTATTTTTGTAGAGACAAAGCCTCATTATACTGCCCAGGCTGGTCTCAACCTCCTGACCTCAAGCAATCTTCCCACCTCAATTTCCTGGATAGCTGGAACTACAGGTGCATATCGTCATGCCAGGCTAATGTTTTATTGTTAATTTTGTAGAGACAAAGCCTCATTATATTGCCCAGGCTGGTCTCAAACTCCTAGGCTCAAGGAAACCTTCTACTTCTGCCTCCCAAAATGTTGAGATAACCAGTGTGCAACACCATACTCAGCCCTCATCAATTCCTTTAAATAAACCTCAATGTTGCCCAGGCATGGTGGCTCACACCTGTAATCACAGCCCTTTGCCAGACCAAGGTGGGTGGATTGCTTGAGTTCAGGAATTTGAGACCAGCCTGGGCAACATAATGAGAACACATCACTACATGGAAACACAAAAAGGAGTCAGGCCTGATGGTGTGTGCCTGTATCCCAGCTGCTCGGGAGGCTGATGTGGGAGAATCACTTGAGCTTTAGAGGTGGGGACTGTAGTGAGCCAAGATCATGCCACTGTACTCCAGCCTGGGCAACAGAGCAAGACCCTGACTCCCCAAAAGTTTCTATTTAAAATGTGAGAACAAAGAGAGATACAAATGAAAAACAAGCCTAATTGGTCAATGAAATATGAGCTTAAGTCAAGAAAGAAAAGAAACAACATGAAGTACAATAAAGTACATGGAGAAATAGATCTATAACAGAGCGTTTTGGTCTTTCATATTCTGAATAATACTAATTAATATTTATGCTACAATTAGTTTCTGTAAGCATTTCTGTGATATAGTTTATTACTCTAAGACATTCAAGTAGCTAAATATGGTCATCTACCACTACCTGAAAGAACATTATTACAACAGAGAGAAACCTGGAACTTTTCATCAAATTTCCACCCAGGAAAAGATTTCGTCACCAGAATACTAAAGAGTAATGTATGGCTTGAAATGGTATATTTAATAGAACATGAGTTGAGGCTAATAAAACATTTAAGAAATGTTAATGTAATATCACGATGTTAACATTCCAGTTGAATGATACTAGAAAATATATTGTAACCCTCTTTGCTACTGATGACCTATTTCTAGTTTATTTCCTTTTAATGAATGGCATAGTTTCTCAATATAACACTTTAAAATTTATACATCCTTCAATATTAGAAAATAAAACGAAAGTAAGCAATATTTTAAATATTTAATCGTGAGATACTTGAGGTATATGACTTGAAACATTCCATTATGTAAAAACTCACTTGTTTATTTATTCAGATTAAACAACTATTAAGGCTGAATGTCTCATACCTGTAACTCCAGCACTTTGAGAGGCTGAGGCAGGCAGAACACTTGAGCCCAACAGTTCAAGACCAGCCTGGGCAACAAGGCAAAACCCTGCCTGTTCAAAACTCAGCCAAGCGTGGTGACACAGTTCTATCGTGACATAGGACAATAATTTCAACTACTTGGATGGCTGAGGTGTGAGGATCACCTGAGCCCAGAAAATGGAGATGGGATTGAGCCAAGATCTCACCACTGCACTACCGCCTCAGTTACAGAGTGAATCACCATCTCAAAAAACAACAATGAAAATGCTTCTTACATGGAAGACTGTATTCTAGGCACTCCAGGAGAGACACAAATGTGTTTACTGACCTCCAGTAGCTTATGGTATGCAGGAGCTTCCAATGATTATTTAAACAACTAAATATCAAAACTTCAAAATTTGAAATTTCAGAGTGTGATATAAGGACTTTGAGTGGTTATATTATTTTATTTCATTTTTTCAGATGTAGTCTAGTTCTGTCCCCCAGGCTGGAGTGCAATGGTGCGATCTTGGTTCACTGCAACCTCTGCCTGCCGGGTTCAAGTGATTCTCCTGCCTTGGCCTCCTGAGCAGTTGGGAACACAGGTATATTCCCAGTTTACATAAGTATTTCTGTGATATAGTTTATTACTCTAAGACATTCAAGTAGCTAAATATGGTCATCTACCACTACCTGAAAGAACATTATTACAACAGAGGGAAACCTGGAACTTTTCATCAAATTTCCACCCAGGAAAAGATTTCGTCACCAGAATACTAAAGAGTAATGTATGGCTTGAAATGGTATATTTAATAGAACATGAGTTGAGGCTAATAAAACATTTAAGAAATGTTAATGTAATATCACGATGTTAACATTCCAGTTGAATGATACTAGAAAATATATTGTAACCCTCTTTGCTGCTGATGACCTATTTCTAATTTATTTCCTTTTTATTTATGGCATAATTTCTCAACATAACACATCAAAACTTATACACCTTTAAATAGTAAGAAATAATACAAATGTAAGCAATATTTTCAATACAATATTTAATCATTAGACACATTAGATATATTACTTACAATATTCTGTTATATAAAAATTCACTTGTCTATTTATTCAGACTAAACAACTATTAAGGCTGAATGTCTCCTGTCTGTAACCTCAGCACTATGAGAGGCTGAGGTGGGCAGAACACTTGAGCCCAAAGGTTAAAGACCAGCCTGGGCAACAAGGCAAAACCCTGCCTGTTCAAAACTCAGCCAAGCGTGGTGACACAGTTCTATCGTGACATAGGACAATAATTTCAACTACTTGGATGGCTGAGGTGTGAGGATCACCTGAGCCCAGAAAATGGAGATGGGATTGAGCCAAGATCTCACCACTGCACTACCGCCTCAGTTACAGAGTGAATCACCATCTCAAAAAACAACAATGAAAATGCTTCTTACATGGAAGACTGTATTCTAGGTACTCCAGGATACACACAAATATGTTGACTGACCTCCAGTACCTCATGGTATGCAGGAGCTTCCAATGATTCTTTAAACAACTAAATACAAAAATTTCTGAAACTCAAAATTTTAGAATGTGATATAAGGAGTTTGAGTGGTTATTTTATTTTGTAAGATGTAGTCTTGTCCTGTTACCCTGACTGGAGTGCAATCATGCGATCTTGGCTCACTGCAACTTCTGCCTCCTGGGTTCAAGTGATTCTCCCACCTCGGCCTCCTGAGCAGCTGGGAATACAAGCATGTGCCATCATGCCCAGATAATTTATGTGTTTTTTCTTCTTTTAGAGGCAAGATTTCACCATGCTGGCCAGGCTGATATCGAACTCCTGACCTCAAGTTATGCCCCACCTCAGCCTCCCACAGTGCTGGGATTACAGGCATGAGCCACTGAACCTGGCCAAGTAAATATTTTAAATAAACTACGATGATAAAATTATGATGTTAAAGTCTTACTATATTGGTATTAAGAGTCTCTGCTTCTAGAACTGGTTATTTGCAGCAAAATATGTTATTCAATTAGATGAAGTGTTTTATATAAACTCTTCATGGACAACTCATAAAACACACAAAATCCCTTTGGGATACAAATTTTGAGAACATAAATTTAAATGTCTACATTTCCATAATTTATATTTTTAAATCAGATACATTCTTGTTATGTTGCCCAGGCCGTTCTCAAACTCCTGGGCTCAAGCAATCTTCGTGCCTCAAACTCCCAAGCAGCAGGGACCACAGGTGTACACCACCACACTCAGCCATTTTTCTACAATTTTTAATATTATTTTAGTCTCACTACAGAATAATATAGGTAGAGAAACAATCTCTCCTAGAAACTGTATGATATCAAAATAATAAGTTTTCAAGGAAAAAAAATAGCTATAGACTATGTGCTCAGCATTTTGGCAACTAAAAGGTACTGGTGGATTCCATAATTACTGCAAATAATTTGATCCCCTGAAGATTTATACAAGCATATATATGATAGTTACCCTCGTATGATTTAAAAGTCAAAGTGTTACTATTTATCCAAATAAACCTTAACCAAATTTCATATTTCCGTTATTGGGGAAAGCATTTACTAATGCAACTTTCCTGTCACTACTTATTTTCCAGTTCACAGCTCCCACCCTGTCACAGTACTTGTCAATTTTTGTTAGTTACCAAAGTTAAACAAATTTTTTGAATCAACTAGCCATATGTATGTTTTTCTCTGACCAACTTTCCATTATCATCATAAAACAATGACAGGTAAACCACTGCTAAATTTGAAAAGTAAATACTGTGCAAAACTAGATTCAGAGTGAGAAAATTAATTTTACAAGAGGCCACTTTACCTTAGTAGCAACACTCAAGTCTTTGTCATCCCATGTAGGCAATGAATCCACACACAGTTCATGGAAAATGCTTGAGACCAAAAACACACAATGAAAATGGGCAAGTTGATTTCTTTACAATTTTTATAATTGCCAGTTTATATCCAGCTTCCCCCTCAAACAAAAGACATAATCTGGGGAAAGGTCAGTGATCCATATATTAAATAATGATTCTTGATACAATTAAAATATGGCCTCTGTTCTAAAAATAGATTTTAGTTACCTATTTCTGCCTCCATCTGTCTAAATCTATAAAATATTCAATGAAAACTGACCTTGAGCTTTATATAACAAATAGTGACAGTCAATATATTGGCAGAGTCTGACAGTAATTTACACACACAAATTATCTTTCCTGAAGCTGAGCTTAAAATTCAATTAATGGATGACATAAATGTTGTTACCTAAACTGGAAGAAAGCTTATGACTTCAAACAAGGTAGAAAGATCCACTGTCCCTTTTCCTTGATCTATCTCTCCTTAAAAGACTAATCTGCTTCACTTCAAAATGGCAGTCTTGATTCCTCAGCATGGAACCCACTGAGGAAGGTCCTATTGCTGTCCTTTGCCCTAAATCAGTATAGGGAATCCCCTGCAATATTTGAAATGTATGAAAGCTAAATGGACAAAAGTCAAATAACAAAGGTGTATATTCTTATTGAGAATACTTTTCCCAGAAAGATGAAAACATTAACAATTATAAAATCCCATTATTTTCACTCTATAGGTACTACCTTATTCAGGTCCACATAAGCTAACAAGCCCTTAAAAATTTTCATAGGCACTCAGACATCCAAGGAGAGAGACTGCAGGAAAAACAGAGTCCTGGTAGTTGTACCTCTATTTCCTAACTACTATCTAAATATCTTTCTTCCTATGGGCTCCCACTTCCAGATTCCACTACTGCAGGGCTCCATAGAAGTCTTCAATCTTCAACTCTTCAGTCTATGAAAGCACAGATTCCGGAAAGGATGGCCTCAAATGACCAGGAGTAGATCTCTATATCCCTCATCCTAAAAAGCAAGCCAACTGGAGTCTCCATCACCTTCCCCCAGCACAGACACATTGCCAACTACCCAACCGAACTCCATGACTGATTTACCAGACAATCATGCCCCTGACCAGCCTACTTGGACGTGGGAAGGACATCAGTGAATTGGGAACAGAGGCAGAGGTAAGGAGGCACCTGTCCTCTACCACAGATCTATGTAGTTCAGCAGTCTCCAGCCTCTTAGTACTCCAGGGTCTCTAAGCCACCCCTCTGTAAGTCAGGATGGAAGTAGATGATACCACATTTCTATCTGCTGTAGACACTCCTCCCAGTGTCTCAAAATGTTTTAGCATGTTTCAGGAAAAAACCTTCAAGTTTGACAGTCCTTGATAAAAAAACAACAACAATAACAACAACAACAACAACAACAACAACAACAACAACAACAACAACAACAACAACAACAACAACAACAACAACAACAACAACAACAACAACAACAACAACAACAACAACAACAACAACAACAACAACAACAACAACAACAACAACAACAACAACAACAACAACAATACTATGCAAAACTAGATTCAGAGTGAGAAAATTAATTTTACAAGAGACCACTTTACCTTAGTAGCAACACTCAAGTCTTTGTCATCCGATGTAGGCAATGAACCCACACACAGTTCATGGAAAATTCTGGAAAGCAAAAATGTACAATAAAAATGAGCAAGTTGATTTGTTTACAATTTTTTTAACTGCCAGTTTATATCCAGCTTCCCCCTCAAAAAAGGAAAACATAATCTGGGGAAAGGTCAGTGACCTATATATTAAATAATGATTCTTGATATAATTAAAATATGTCCTCTGCTGTAAAAGATTTTAGTTACCTACTTCTGCCTCCACCTGTCTAAATCTATAAAATATTCAATGAAAACTGACCTTGAGCTCTACAACAAATAGTGACAGTCAATATATTGGCAGAGCCTGACAATAATTTACCCTCACAAATTATCTGTCCTGAAGCTGAACTTTAAATTCAATTAATGGATGACATAAATTTTGTTACCTAATCTGAAAGAAAACTGATGACCTAAAACAAGGTAGAGAGATCCACTGTCTCTTGTCCATGATCTATCTCTGGTTAAAAGACTAATCTGCTTTACTTCAAAATGTCAATCTTGATTCCTCAGCATGGAAAAAACTTAGGACGGTCCTATTGCTTTCCTTTTCCCTAAATCAGTAGAGGGAAACCCCTGCAATTTTGAAATGTATGAAAGCTAAATGCCCAAAAGTCAAAAAACAAAGGTGTATGTTCTTATTGAGAATACTTTTCCCAGAAAGATTAAAATACTAACAATTATAAAATCCCATTATTTTTACTCTATAGGTCCTTACCTTATTCAGGTCCATATAAACTAGCAAGCCCTTAACAATTTTCATAGGCATTCAGGTACACAAGGACAGAGACTGCTGAAAAAAAGAGAGTCCTGGTAGTTGTGCCTCTATTTCCCTAACTACTATCTAAATATCTTTCTTCCTTCCTATGGGCTCTCACTTCCAGATTCCACTTCTGCAAGGCTCCACAGAAGTCTCCAACCTTCAAATATTCTGTCTATGAATACACAGATTCCTGAAAGGATGGCCTCAAATGACCAAGTATAGGAGCCCTCTATATCCCTGCTCCTGAAAAACAAGCTAACTGGACTCTCCGTCACCTGCCCCCAGCATAGACATACTACCAACTACCCAACTGAACTCCATGACTGATTTCAAGCCAGTCATGCCCCTGACCCAGGCTACATCAACAAGGGAAGGACATCAGTGAATTGGGAAAAGAGGCAGAGGTGAGGAGACCACTTGTCCTGGGCCACAGATCTATGTAGTTCAGCAATCTCCAGCCCCTTAGTATTCCAGGGGCTCTAAGCCATGCTCTGTAAGTCAGGATGGAAGTAGATGATACCACATTTCTCTCTGCTATAGGCACTACTCCCAGTGTCTCAAAATGTTTTAGCATCTTTCAGTAAAAATCTTCATTTGTCAGTCCTTGATAAAAAAAAAAAAAAGCAGCAAATTTTTTACAGCTCCCTTGAACCTTCTATTTTAATGTGCCTTTGTAGATAATTCCCAACATCTTGTGTGTCCATCATCTTTATAATTTATCGATCGATAATTGTTTCTCTTTAAACTTGGCCTTCCCCTGCTTATTCCATTCTTACCCACTTTCATTGGGTTCACTAGTTAATTCCACACAAATTTTAGACACCGGGTGCATGAGACTCACTCCCGTTTGTATTACTAAAACACAAGTCAATAGGATATAAAAAGGAGGAAAAGTATTGGGCTTTAAAATGAGTACAAATCTCATTTCTGCCAATTCCTATATCTAAGAAAAAATCCTAATCTTTCTGAGACTCAAGTTCTCTATGTAAAGAATCACTTGACCAGAATGTTCAACCACACGTGACAATACTAGAAGGTATTTTAATTCATTCTAAGATTCCTTAAAATTCTGTAATTCTATGTGCTTTGGATTCTGGGAATACAAAGCCAGCAGAATTTGAAAAAATAATAGAATTAAAGAAACACCAAAAAAAAAAAAAAAAAAAAGCAGAGAAGAACGTTTTAAAAATCAAGACAAGACTATAGAAAATTCATGGAAAAAGAAACAAGACTAAAAAAGTATTATGGAAGTAAGCAGAAATACTAGCCTAAATGGAAAACCAAACTGGGAAATCAAATCATTTCTCTCTAAGACTTGCCTAAACTTACTTTTGTAAAACTTACAGTCCTATGGCCAAAGCTAAGTAAGATCTGCCCTAAAGGCTTTGATGGTAAAAATAAGATACTGGTTACCACTGAAATTGTCAAATTTATTAGGACAAACTCTTGGACTAACCACATTCTAACAATAACCTTCAATGAGAGTTTAAGGTATTTAAACTCTCATTAATTTAGACATTAATTAAATTAATGAATCTGATTAATCTGATTCAGACCTATACCTTGATCCAAGGGCTGCACAGATGTCTATCAATCTATGCTGAGGAGCAAGAGAAGGGATTTGGAAGGCAGGCAGGCTGACAATCAACGTGGGTCAGCCACCTTGTTAAGAATAGGATCATGAGCCTATTAATCCACTGCTCAAATCCATAGTTGTTTATTTAATAAACAGTAGGTTATAGGAACACAGATGTTGTGATGGCTTTATGAGATGATAAATGCATAGAACATAGTAGGATGTCTAGCCCAGAATACAACACTCAACAGATATTAGTTTCTTCCATCTATATTTCCTTAGTTAACATAAATTTTTAAATCTATAAAATCCTACCTGACTGCAGATTCATCAGAACTTCCAACATCTATTAAAGAAAAAGGAAAAATGCATTTTAAATCAATAATAAATGTACAGAATATTAAAAGCATAAGAATGCACAGAGATGCATGCCTGTAATCCAAACTACTCAGGAGGCTGAGGCAGGAGGATCACTTGAGGAACCCAGAAGTTTGAGACCAGCTTGGGAAACAAAGCAAGACTCTACCTTAATAAAAAAACTTGTGCACACCTGTGTGTATGCTTTAGATCCAGTTTTTGTTGTTGTTATTGTTGTTTTTGTTTTGTTTTGTTTTGTTTTTTATGCATAAGACTGATGCTTTGTTACAAAGAATTCCTTTGTGAGCATGCCTGGGATGTTATTAGAATTAACATTGATTATACTTATTGGTAGGTAATTAATGCAACAAGAACTGCTACTTCCCTTTGCATGTATTAAATACAAAGAATAATAAAATTATTAAACTTTGGTATCTTCAAGTGAACTGAAGTATACAAATCATCCTAGCCAAACCCTATGAGATTGAGTAAAAATGTTATTGTTAGCAGAACAGGTGTGAAGAGTCAACAGTGTCAAAGAGCATGCTTTCTGGAACAAAATATGAGGGGCAGTTAAAACAGAGTATACAGTAGTACCCTTTATCCACTATATGTGCGGAAAGACATACTTGATATGGTTTTCTCTGCTGTCACACCACAATAACAATCATCAACAAAGAAGGCTTCTGTGGCCAAATGTGTGGAGAGATTTTCCCCAATAAGCAAGAATCATTCCTGCTGATGACACAATTCAATTCTCACACTCTATCTGCAGATAACATCAGATTTAATTTAATTTATAAATTAAACTTTATCATCCATATGTATGTATAGGAAAAACAGTTTATAATTCAGTACTATTCGTGGTTCCATGCATCCACTGGGGGTCTTGGAATGTATTTCCCACAGTTAAGGGGGAACTACTGCACTTATATTTTAATAAGACAACACAGCCTCTCTAGCTCTTCAGTTCAAACTGTTCAGTTTAGGATAAAACACCCTATATCACCAGAAGCCAGCAAAACATAGGAATCAGACCAGAAACAGGAATCCTTGCAAAGACTTTCCAGCCGCCAGTGGAAAAGAGCTCAAAAGAGATCAATGTGTTACTCTGGCTAATACTCTTCTGGGGAAGGTGCTGGGTGGTTTCATTAGTTGTAGCTATTTGCTCTGCCCTACGTATAACAAGGCCCAAATTCACCTGCCATTTTACCTCCCACAGAAAGAACCACTGGAAACATCACTCCTTTAAGAGCTTATCCACATTCAGAGAGAAGCTTAAGAAACACTGGGGAGGTGTGGCAGGCTGCCAGGCAGTACTATATGATGTGAAAAATATACAGAAGGAAAACTATCAATGCCCTTTTACTACCAGAATATTCCAATGCTTCCCTTCTCCCAAGTAGGAGAAAAAATTCTTTTTCACCTTACATAAAGCAAAACTCTCTTGCCATCCCTCATGACAGAATCTAGTTGTAGATGAGTCATGTCATCATACTACAGGCTGTTGTCAACCTCATCCCTCAAAGGAAGAGGATCAGTGAGGAACCTATCTATATACCTATAGCATTCACCATCTGCTCTTATTTCTAACCGAAGGTAAGTAAGAAAGACTTTGTGATTCCAGTTTTATAAAATACAATCCCTTGAACTTGTCCCCTTTCATTGCTAGAGAGTCTATCTGAACCCATCTCACAGAACAAGAAGCCCCAGTTTGGGCTGTGTGGTACTACACAGTGTCCTTTTCCTCAATCCTTTCCATTATGTGGCAAATACCTATACAATCATGTTTTCTAAGTATGTAAAGCATACATCAACAGCATATATCATTCTTTACAATGATAAAGAAGCAAAAGAAAAACAAAAGGAAAAAGAACATCTTAAATGACTACATTCAATTATGATGGAGCTCTTTTTTAACTATTCAAAAAGATATCCACTGTATTTTCCAAGTATATGACTCTTCTGAAAAAAGTAAAATTAAGAAGACAGAGTAAAGATCAATGGTTGCCAGGTGCTTCCAGGTAGAAAGTGAGAGATGAACATGCATATTTTAGAGAATTTTTAGGGTAGTGAAACTGTTCTGTCAATAACATTACAATAATAGATACATATCATTATACATTTGTCCAAATTCACAGAATGTACAGCATCAAGAGTGAAGCCTGATGTAAACTATAAACTTTAAGTGATTATAATGTGTTGATGTAGGTTCATCAGTTGTAACAAATGTACCACTCTGGTGGAAAATACTAATAATGGGGTAGGCTATGCATTTGTGGGAGGCATGGAACATATGAGAAATCTCTGTACCTTCCTCTCAATTTTGCTGTGAACCTAAAACTGCTCTAAGAAATAAAGTTTTTGATTTAACAAACATATTCACAGCTGGGCACGGTGGCTCATGCCTGTAATCCAAACTACTCAGGAGGATGAGGCAGGAGGATCACTTGAGGAACCTAGAGTTTTGAGACCAGCTAGGGAAACATAGTAAGACTCTACCTTCATAAAAAAATGTGCACACTTATGTGTATGCTTTAGATACTGTTTTTGTTGTTGTTGTATTTGTTTTGGTTTGGTTTTTAAAGCATAAGACTGATGCTTTCTTACAAAGCATTCCTTTGGGAGCATGCCTGGGACCTTAGTAGAATTAACATTAATTATACCTATTGGTAGGTAATTAATGCAGTAAGAACTCTTCCCTTTGTATTTATTAGATGCAAAGAAGAATAAATTTATAAAATTTGGTATCTACATGTAACCTGCAGTATACAAGTCATTTTAGCCAAACCCTATGAGATTGAGTAAAAATGATATTGTTAGCAGAACAGGTGTGATGAGTCAACAGTGTCAGAGAGCATGAAGCCCCAGTTTGTGCCGTGTGGCACGGCATGGTGTCCTTTCCCTCAACCCTTTCTATTATGTCCCAAATAGCTATACAAATCATGTTTTCTGAGTATGTAAAGCACATCTCATCAGCATATATCATTCTTTACAGTGATAAAGAAGCAAAAGAAAAACAAAAAGGACAAGGAACATCTTAAATGACTACGTTCAATTACCATGGAGCTTTAATTTTTTAACTATTCAAAAAGATATCCACTGTACTCTTCTGAAAATAATAAAACTATGAAGATAGAGTAAAGATCAATGGTTGCCAGGAGTTGCTAGGGAGAAAGTGAGAGATGAACAAGCATAGTGTAGAGAACTTTTAGGGTAGTGAAACTGTTCTGTTGATAATATTACAGTAATAGATACATGTCATATCATTCATTATACAGTTGTCCAAGTTCACAGAATGTACAGCATCAAGAGTGAAGCCTGATGTAAACTATGAACTTTGAGTGATTAGAATGTATCATAATGTGTCAATGTAAGTTCATCAGTCATAACAAATGTACCACTCTGGTGGAAAATACTAATCACGGGGGAGGCTATGCATGTGGGAGGCACAGAATATATGAGAAATCTCTGTACCTTCCTCTCAATTTTGCTGTGAACCTAAAACTGCTCTAAGAAATAAAGCTGTTGATTTAAAAAGATATTCACAACTGGGCTCAGTGGCTCATGCCTGTAATCTCAGCACTTTGGGAGGCAAAGGTGGGGGGATCACATGAGGTCATGAGTTCAAGACCAGTCTGACCAACATGGCAAAACCTCGTCTCTACTAAAAATACAAAAATTAGCTGGGCATGATGGCAAGCACCTGTAATTTCAGCTACTCGGGAGGCTGAGGCAGGAGAATCGCTTGAGCCTAGAAGGCGGTGGTTTCAGTTAACTGAGATCACACCACTGCACTCCAGCCTGGAAGACAGAGTGAGACTCCATCTCCAAAAAATTTAAAAATAAAATAAAAAAGATATTCACTGTCTATGCATCCCAGGATCTCCAGAACAAAAATTTAAAAGAAAAAGGATACCCAGGTGCAGTGACTCATGCCTGTAATCTCGGCACTTTGGGAGGCAGAGGTGGGTGGATAACCTGAGGTCAGGAGTTCTAGACCAGCCTGGCCAATGTGGTGAAACATCATCTCTACTAAAAATACAAAAATTAGCCTGGCATGGTGGCAGGCTCCTGTAATTTCAGCTACTCGGGAGGCTGAGGCAGGAGAATCGCTTGAACCCAGGAGGTGGAGGTTGCGGTTAGCCAAGATCATGCCACTGCACTCCAGCCTGGGTGACAGAATAAGACTCTGTCTCCACAAGCAAAGATATTCACTGTCTATGCATCCCAGGATCTAGAGAACAAAAATTTAAAAGAAAAAGGATACCCAGGTGCAGTGACTCATGACTGTAATCCCAGCACTTTGGGAGGCCGAGGTGGGTGGATCACGTGAGGTCAGGAGTTCGAGACCAGCCTAACCAACACGGTGAAACCCCACCTCTACTAAATACAAAAAATTAGCTGGGTATGGTGGTGCATGCGTGTAGTCCCAGGTACTTGGGAGACTGAGGCAGGAAAATTGCTTCAACCCAGGAGGTGGAGGTTGCAGTGAGTCGAGATTGTGTCATTGCGCTGCAGCCTGGGCAACCAGAGCTAAACTCTGTCTCAAAAGTAAAGATAAAAAATAAAAGATATTCACTGCAACTGTTATTATGATAAATTTAAGCGAGACACAGTGACACTAAAAATTAGACATCATTGAAGTCCAAAGTAAGAGCATGTGGTCATTATTTTGCAAATTGAAGTACATATTCTATATAAAATAAATAAATTTAATTTCATGTGTAGGCAAGAAAATATTGATAAAATGATTGAATATTTTATCTTATTTCATAATTCTAAACAGGGATTTAGCACAATATGAAAACTAGATTATTCATGTAATCAAAATAAGATAATTTTATTCTAATTTTAACTCAGAAATTATTATGCTTATTTAATTTAACAATTTTACTGAAAGATTAATGAGTTACAAAGGACAGATTATCATTACCTAACATTGCTATGGTAACTTACATACAAATACCTGTTAGTCACCAAAAGTCAAAAAAGCAATTAGCATTACAACTTCAGATGAATCATACAACAGAAACTAGTACCAAGTTACCTTATCTTATAATATAGAGTGTTATTAAAATGAAATTTTAAAACAACACCAAAAAATAAGTTAGAGTTATAAGTGTTGTACAGAAAACATTTCATATAGCAGGCAAGAGACTGCCATCCTTAGAAAGGCCTGTATGCAAGGCTGGCCCTTGACTGGTGTTTAGGAAATTGGAATTGGGAGGGTTTTCACCATTCCCTGAGAAGACTGCCTCACTGTGTCTAACGTGTTTATAGAAACAGTGTGGTTACTCTGAATAGCTACTTTCCTTCTAGATGTCTGGAACTTGGGTACATATGAGGGAGAGTAACTTCCATATGAAAACTTGGGTACTTAGTCTCTAATGAGACTCTGGTAGTGGTAGACATCACTGCACATATGTTGTCAAAATGTGAGCCTAGAAGAATTAAGCAGATCCTGGGAACTCCACAGGAGAGAACTCCTGGAAGCTTGTGCCTGGTTTCCTCCAGACTTGACCACATGCACCTTTTTCTTCTACCAATTTTGCTTGTCCCCTTTTTGTAATCAGGTAAAGATCTGAGTATGACTCTTTGCTGTGAGTCCTGTGAGTCCTTCTAGTGAACCACCAAACCTGGGGGTGGTCTTGGGAAACCTTGACACATAAGTACTGTGTAAGATTTTTATTAAGTTGATATGATACATGTAACTGTAATCAGATAATTATTTCACAAAATAACTTTCCCTAATCTGTTTTTCTTTTCTTTTTGCCTTGATATTTGACTTGGAGATTCTTGTATTTCTATATCTATCCAATTGAATAAAGCCATAAAAGGAATAAATGAAACAATAATGTCAGAAAATAATGTGAAATAAGCAGCAATCCTATTTTAACTGAATAAAAAATAGAAAATCTGGGGGATCGACAATATGTTCTACAATATGAATGTTTCTAGAAAAAAACGAAAAGGTGGTCAATTTTCTGCAACTCAACTGGGCTTAATTCCTTTTTATAATAATTGTGCAGGCCAGGTGCAGTGGCTCACACTTGTAAATCCCAGTATTTTGGGAGGCTGAGGCAGGAGGATCGCTTGAGCCTAGAAGGGTTTCCACCATTCCCTAAGGAGAGTGGCTCACTGTGTCTAAAGTGTTTATAGAAACAGTGTGGTTACTCTGAACAGCTGCTTTCCTTCTAGGAGTCTGGAATTTGGGTACATGTCACGGAGAGTAACCTCCATAGAAACACTTGGGTACTTAGTCTCTAATGAGACTCTGGTACTGGTAGATATCACTGCACAAATGTTGTCAAAATGTGAGCCTGGGAGAATTAAGCAGATCCTGGGAACTCCACAGGAGAGAACTCCTGGAAGCTTGTGCCTGGTTTCCTCCAGACTTGACACATGCACCTTTTTCCTCTACTAATTCTGCTTGCCCCCTTTCTTGTAATCAAGTAAAGATCTGAGTATGACTATTTGCTGAGTCCTGTGAGTCTTTCTAGTGAACCACTAAACCTGGGGGTGGTCTTGGGAAACCTTGATACAAATGCATTGTGTAAGACTTTTATGAAGTTGATATGATATATGTAACTGTAATCAGGTGGTTATTTCACAGAATAGCTTTCCCTAATCTGTTTTCCTTTTCTTTTTTTCCCTTGATATTTGATATTTGGAAAGTCTTATATTTCTATATCTATACAATTCAATAAAGCCATAAAAGGAATAAATGAAACGATAATGTCAGAAAATAATGTGAAATAAGCAGCAATCCTATTTTAACTGAATAAAAAATAGAGAATCTAGGTGATTGGCAATATGTTCTACAATATGAATGTTTCTAGAAAAAAATGAAAAGGTGGTCAATTTTCTGCAACTCAACTGGGCTTAATTCCTTTTTATAATAATTGTGCAGGTCAGGTGCAGTGGCTCACACTTGTAAATCCCAGCATTTTGGGAGGCTGAGGCAGGAGGATCACTTGAGTCCAGAAGTTCCAGACCAGCCTGGGCAATAGAGTGAGACCTCATCTATTAAACAAACAAAGAAACAAACAACAACAACAAAACCTTAAAAAGAAAATGAGCCAAGTGTGTGTTGGTGTATGTCTCTTTAGTCCCAGCTACCTGGGAGGCTAAGGTGAAATGTGAAAGGATTATTTAAGGCCAGGAAGCAGAAGTTGCAGTGAGCCAAGATGGCAACACTGTACTCCAGTACTGGCAACACAGGGAGACTCTGTGTCAAAAATAAATAAATAAATAAATGTGTATCAGGCCAGATGTAACTGCACAAGACTGTAGTCCCAGCTACTCAGGAGGATGAGGTAGGAGGACTTGTTGAGCCCAGGAGTTCAAGGCTACAGTGAGCTATCATTGTACCACTGAGAAGACACTCTATTCTAGCCTAGGCAACATAGAGAGACCCCATCTCCTATAATAATAATAATTGATTCATTGCACATCATTCAAGTAAATTGTATAACTGGAGAAAAACATAGTACTATTGAGAATGTACTATAATAGTCTACTGCTAATCATAGAATTCCCGTTCACTTGCTTCTAATCTTTTCTTTGTTTCTTATAAAGCTAAAAACATGATTCACCCATGAAAGGCAGCTCATCAAAAACAAGTCAAAAAGCCAAAAGAATTGCATCCAAACTGTAGGATGTGTTATCCACTGCTCCCTGTGAACAGTTGGATTTGGTCACTAAGAATCTGCAGGATTTTTAACTTTGTGTGTGTGCATATGTGCATGTGTATATGTGTATGTGTGTAAAGTATGACAGATAAAACCATTTTGCTTGTATAAGAAAATGTAATATAACTTGTGCTTCTCAAGAAGGAATTGCTTTTCTGTCTTTTGTGCTCAGTAGCTATCTTCAAAAAAAATCTCCTACTTGTATGGGTGTGTGCTGTTCAGTTTTACAGTTCTTATTGCCTTTTACTTATGGTACCAGAAAGGGATTGCTGAGTTCCCATTTCTAGAGATAGTTACTTTGTTAGTGACACAAATCAATATGATATGTAATACAGTTCACCCTTCAACAGCAAGGGTTTCAATTGCAGGGATTCACTTATAATCAGATTTTCTTCTGCATCTGCAACCCAGAGACAGCAAAATTCGCCTCTCCTCTTCCTTCTCAGCCTAATTAACCTGAAGATGATGAAGACCTTTGTCAGGATCTACTTATGCTTTATGAAAAGTCACTATGTTTTCCTGATGATTTTCTTTCTAATAGTTTCATTTCTCCAGCTTACTTTATTGTATGGATACAGTATATAGTAATGCAGCACAAACAAAATAAGAGTTCGTCAGCTGTTCATGTTATCAGGAAGATTTCCAGCCAATGGTCGGTTATTAGTAGCTAAGGTGAAGGAATCAAAAGTTATACTCACATTTTCAACTGCACAGGGATTAGAGTCCCTCACCTCACATTATTCATGGGTCAACTGTGATTATTTGTTTACTGAATATAAACCATTTATTATAAAAATGAAATAGAAGATCCATTTGTATAAAAGTTCAATTTGTTGTAATGTTACTATAGAGAAAACATACAACAGACTAACTTAAAAATCTTTTTCTTATTTTTGTGAAAATATATGGTTTTAACGATCATATTTAAATAAATGAATTTTCTCAGACAATAATATTTGAGATTATTAATTAGCTACAACTACCTTCTTAAATAAATCTGAATTTCAAACTAAAGAAGTTAAATTTTAAAAATTAATTTACTTTTGTATATACATATATACACATGCAATTGATACATATTTTTAAACTGGCCTTTTTTGATTAACCAGGTCTCTTTTACAGACCTTGTGTCTTCCGTTCAGTGTTTCAATTCATACAAAACGGCATCCAGGCCATCACCAATCATTCTATGCGACAAATGCTCCTTCTAACAACCCCACAATATCGCCTCTTACCACAAGATCTCCCTTCAGCTTAATCTCTCCCATTCTAGGTTCCCATGCCGCCCCTAATCCCGCTTGAAGCAGTCCTGAGAAAAGTCGCCAAATTTCTCTCCATACTGCCCACCAAAAATTTTGGCCACCCCAGCAATTCAACACTATTTTGTTTTATTTTTCTTATCAATATAAGAAGGCAGAAATGTCAGGCCTCTGAGCCCGAGCTAAGCTATTGCATCCCCTGTGACTTGCACATATATGCCTGTGACTTGCACGTCCGCATCCCTTGTGACTTGCAGGTATAGCCCCAGATGGCCTGAAGTAACTGAAGAATCACAAAAGAAGTGAAAATGCCCTGCCCCACCTTAACTGATGACATTCCACCACAAAAGAAGTGAAAATGGCCAGTCCTTGCCTTAACGGATGACATTATCTTGTGCCTTGCTCATCCTGGCTCAAAAAGCTCCTCAACTGAGCACCTTGTGACTCCCACTCCTGCTCACCAGAGAAGAACCTCCCTTTGACTGGAATTTTCCTTTACCTACCCAATTCCTATAAAACGGCCCCACAGTTATCTTCCTTCGCTGACTCTCTTTTCGGATTCAGCCTGCCTGCACCCAGGTGATTAAAATGTTTTATTGCTCACACAAAGCCAGTTTGGTGGTCTCTTCACAGGGACGTGCATGGCACAGTATATGCTTAACTTTATAAATTACATCACTCAAATTCTCCGCCTGCTCCAGCTAGAGAATTGTGAGGGATGGAAAACAGCTGAGGGCCCGTTTGGCTCCGCAGCTCGTAGAGTGCATGGCACCCTCCAAGGTCCAGTCCCAGGGACTGCAGGGAAGCCGGGCCTGGGGACCCCCTCCTACCCTGGGACTGAGCCCCCGCTACCTGTGCTGCTGGTCCTGGTCTCCACTCCAGCACACCAGGCAGCGCTCCACTTCCCCGGTATCACACTTGACAGCCACCCTCTGGATCTTCTGCAGTTCGGCGTCCCAGATTCGGTACCCGGAACACGTGTAGATGTGGCCTATGGAGCTCAGGACCGTCTGGCCTCTGCGGCTCCCAAAGCCGAACGACTTCATGGTGGTGAGTTCTTCTCAGACCCCCAACCACCGGCTCTTAAGCGGGGCAGTTCCCTGTCACATTTTCACCACCTGTCACATTTTCACCACCACCAACCCCTCCACCCCACCAACCCAGCTCCAAATCCCCTATCCAACCCCAAATACTTGATCTAACCCCAAATCCGTGATCCAAGCTCCAATCTGCGAATGCAATTCTGTGATCTACTCCAAAATCCGCAATCCAGCCCGGTCCACCACATCCTTCAGCAGTGACACTCACAGCCTCCAACCTTTCAGACCAAGTGAGCCTAGCAAAGCCAAAGAGCACGTGTCTGCACCACTCCTGGAAGTCGCTTGCAGGCTGAGCATGCCAGCAGGTGGAGCGCTGCCTAGCATGCAAGAGTAGCGATGTGGACGCCATGGACAAGCAGCACAGGCAGTGGAGGCTCAACCCCGGGGTGGGAGGGAGTCCCCAGGCCCGGCTTCGGTGCCACCCCTTGTACTGGAGCTTAGAGTGCACTGTGCACTCTCCGAGCAGCGGAGCAAAAAGGGCCGTCACTCATAATTCCGTCACTCATAATTCTCTGGCTGGAGCAGGTGAAGTTGAGTGATATAACTTACAAAGTTAAGCATCTAGGGTGTTTTATTTTTAACGAACACCTTTAAAACATGGTTTATATACATTATAGGAGGTGCCTAATGAGAAAACTCATTCCCCTATCAAAAATAGCATGAGTTATTTTCAGTAGGCGAAAAGTTCTCAGAGAAAACTATCCGTTTTACATCCGTATCCACCTGTGTAGGTAGGTTCTCTACTTGGAAGTGGAAGGTGGGTTCTGTGTTCTTGAATGGGAAGGCACATTTTTCTCAAAATGTGAGTTCTTCCTGTGTTTATCAATTTTACATAGACCGAATGAAATTATCAAGGTTTTAACATTTTTCTGTGACACCTGCTGTCTTTCACTATTGTGATGGCATTTTTAAAAATCTCATAATGGAGTGAAAAACACTTGCTCCTCTAGATAGCAACATGTGCTATTAATGCCTACAATTAATCATTTACTGACAGTTGAAAAGACAAATGCATGGAGCAGAGTAGGAAACCCAGAAACCCAGAAACTCTGAAATTATATAAGGCTAGAAGTAAGGATTGATGAAGTAGGAAAGGAATTATTAACGAAAAAATGCCTGATATTTGAAGAAAATTAATGAAATTTTATGTCACTAACATGAGTTCCTGATGGAATACAGGTTGAAATTTTTACATATGCAAGTGAGTAAGGTACCAGAGGAAACACAAATGTTTATTTTGCAGGTACATTTTATGTTGACAAAGGCCTTCTTAAGAATGACCTCATAAGCAGACATACTGAAGGTTGATTTAGCAAACTAAAAATTAAACTGCCTGTGTTTCAGGAAGAAACATAACAAAATAAAATAGAGATTATTTGAAAAATATTAACTATATTTTATATATATATATTCAGATGAAAAGTATGTATTCATTTTATAGGGAATTCATTATATTCTTTTTTTTTTTTGAATCAGAATCTCATTTCTTTGCCCAGGCTGGTGTCCAGTGGCACAGTCTTGACTCCCTGCAACCTCTGTCTCCCAGGTTCAAGCCATTCTCCTTCCTCAGCCTCCCAAGTAGCTGGGATTACAGGAAGGTGCCAGCATGCTCAGCTAATTTTTGCATCTTTAGTAGAGAGGGGGTTTCAGCATGTTGGCCAGGCTGGTCTCAAACTCCTGACCTTAAGTGATCTGCCTGACTTGGCATCCCAAAGTGCTGGGATTACAGATGTGAGCCACCGTGCCCAGCCTATATTGTTTACTATATATCAGATGATATATATTGCTGATACATATACCATATATATTACAGATATAATGTTATGTAAGTTATATATACACATTAGATGAAAAGTAATATGTACATATACACATTAGATGAAAAGTACATTTTCATTTTACAGGGAATTCTTTCAAATCAAACCTTCAAAAATTCTAAAATAGATCACGCACAAGAGACAGTGGATCTTTCTACCTTGGTTTAGGTGATCGGTTTTTTTCCAGATTAGGTAACAAAATTTATGCCACCCATTAATTGAATTTTAAATTCAGCTTCAGGACAGATAATTTGTGAGGGTAAATTATTGTCAGGCTCTGCCAATATATTGACTGTCACTCTTTGTTATAGAACTCAAAGTCAGTTTTCATTGAATATTTTACAGATTTAGAGAGCTGGAGGCAGAAATAGGTAACTAACGACTTTTACAGCAGAAGACATATTTTAATTATATCAAGAATCATTATTTAATAAATCGATCACCGACCTTTCCCCAGATTATGTTTTCCTTTTTTGAGGGGAAAGCTGTATATAAACTGGCAGTTAAAAAAGTTGTAAAGAAATCAACTTGCTCATTTGCATTGCACATTTTTGCTTTGAAGCATTTTCCATGAACTGTGTGTGGATTCATTGCCTACATCAGATGACAAAGACTTGAGTGTTGCTACTAAGGTAACGTGGTCTCTTGTAAAATTAATTTTCTCACTCTGAGTCTAGTTTTGCATAGTATTTACTTTTAAAACTTAGCAGTGGTATACCTATCATAGTTTTATGGCATTAATGGAAAGTTGGTCAGGGAAAAACATACATATGGCTAGTTGATTCAAAAAAATTGTTTAACTTTAATAACTAACAAAGATTGATAGGTACTGTGACAGGGTGTGAGCTGAAAAAAAATGAACAGGAAAATAAGTAGTGACAGGAAAATCACATTAGGAAATGCTTTCTCCAATAGAGGAAACATGAAATTTGGTTAAGGTTTATTTGGATAAATACTAACACTTTGACTTTTAAATCATATGAGGGTAACTATCATATTTATGCTTGTATAAATCTTTAGTGGATCAAATTATGTGCAGTAATCATGGAATCCCCCCGTCCCTTTTAGTTGTAAAAACGTTGAGCACAAAGCCTATAGCTTTTTTTTTCCCCTGGAAACTTATAATTTTTGTATTGTATAGTTTTTAGGAGAGATTGTTTCTCTGCTTATATTGTTGGTTCTGTAGTGAGACTAAAATAATATTAAAAGTTGTAGAAAATTCACTGAGTGTGGTGGTGTAGACGTGTGGTCCCTGCTACTTTAGAGTTTGAGGCAAGAAGATTGCTTGAGCCCAGGAATTTCAGAAAAGCCTGGGCAACATAACAATACTGTATCTGACTTAAAAATATAAATTGTGAAAATGTAGAAATTTAAATTTATGCTCTCAAAATTTGTATTGCAACGGGATTTTTGTGTGTTTTATAAGTTGTCCATGAAGAGTTTCTTGAAAACACTTCATCTAATCGAATAATATGCATTTTGCTGCAAATAAACATTTCTAGAAGCAGAGACTCTTAATACCAATATGTTAAGAGTTTAACGTCATAATTTTGTCATTGTAGTTTATCTAAACTATTTACTTGGCTGGGCCCAGTGGCTCACACCTTTAATCCCAGCACTGTGGGAGGCCAAGGTGGGGGATCACCTGAGGTCAGGGGTTCGAGATCAGTTTGACCAGCATGGTGAAACATTGCCTGTAAAAGAAGAAAAAACACAAAAATTAGCCAGGCATGATGCCACATGCTTGTATTTCCAGCTGCTCAGGAAGTCAAGGTGGAGAATCACTTGAACCTGGGAGGTGGAAGTTACAGTGAGCCAAGATCACATGATTGCACTCCAGTCAGTGTGACAGAGCAATACTACCTCTTACAAAATAAAATAACCACTCAAACTCCTTATATCACATTCTAAAATTTTGAGTTTCAGAAATTTTTATAATTAGTTGTTTAAAGAATCATTGGAAGCTCCTGCATATCATGAGGTACTGGAGGTCAGTCAACATATTTTTGTGTATCCTGGAGTACCTAGAATACAGTCTTCCATGTAAGAAGCATTTTAATTGTTGTTTTTGGAGATGGGGATTAACTCTGTAACCCAGGCTGGAGTGCAGTGGTGAGAAATTAAGTCACTCCCATCTCCATTTCCTGGGCTTAGTTGATCTTCACACCTCAGCCATCTAAGTACTTGGTACTGCAGACCTGTGTCACCATGCTCGGCTGATTTTTGTAGTTTTTGTAGAGACGGGGTTTTGCCTTGTTGCCCAGGTTGGTCTTGAACTGTTGAGCTCAAGTGTTCTGCCTGCCTCAGCCTTTCAAAGTGCTGGAGTTACAGGCATGAGACATTCAGCCTTAATAGTTGCTTAATCTGAATAAATAGACAAATGAATTTTTATATAATGGAATGTTCCAAGTCACATACCTCATGTATCTAACGATTAAATATTTAAAATATTGCATACATTTGTATTATTGTTTAACATTTGAGGATGTATAAGTTTTGGGGTGTTATGTTGAGAAATTATGCCATACATAAAAAGGAAATAAATTAGAAATAGGTCATCAATAACAAAGAGGATTATAGTGTATTTTCTAGTATCATTCAACTGGAATCATAACATTATTATTGCAGATTCACATTTCTTATACTTTTTATTAGCTCCCACTCACGTTCTATGAAATATACCTTTTCAAGCCATACATTACTCTTTAGAATTCTGGTGACCAATTATTTTTCTAGGTGGAAAGTTGAAAGTTCCAGGTTTCTCTCTCTGTTATAATAATGTTCTTTTGGGTAGTGGTAGATGACCATATTTAAGTAAATGAAGGTCTTATAATAATAAATTCTATCCCAGAAATACTTACAAAAAACTAATTCTAGCATAAATATTAATTAGTATTATTAAGGATACGAAAGACTAAAATGCTCTGTTATAGATCTATTTCTCCATGTACTTTATTGTACTTCATGTGGTTTCCTTTTTTTCTTGGCTTAAACTCATATTTCATTTACCAATTAGTCTTGATTTTTGTTTGTATTTCCCTTCGTTCTCACATTTTAAATTGAAATTTTTGTGGAGTCAGGGCCTTGCTCTGTTGCCCAGGCTGGATTACAGTGGCATGATCGTGGTTCACTACAGTCCCCACCTCTAAAGCTCAAGTGATCCTCCCTCATCAGTCTCCCAAGCAGCTGGGATACAGGCACACACCATCAGGCCTGACTCCTTTTTGTGTTTCTGTGTAGTGATGTGTTCTCATTATGTTGCCCAGGCTGGCCTCAAATTCTGGTGACCAATTATTTTTCTAGGTGGAAAGTTGAAAGTTCCAAGTTTCTCTCTCTGTTACAATAATATTCTTTCAGGTAGTGGTAGATGACCATATCTAAGTAATTAAATGTCTTATAGTAATAATCTCTATCACAGAAGTACTTACAAAATCTAATTGCAGCATAAATATTAGTTAGTATTATTAGAGATATGAAAAACTAAAATGCTCTGTTAGAGATCTATCTCTCCATGTACTTTATTGTATTTCATGTGGTTTCCTTTCTTTCTTGGCTTAAGCTCGTATTTCATTGAGCAATTAGGCTTGTTTTTTGTTTGTATTTCACTTCATTCTCACATTTTAAATTGAAATTTTTGTAGAGTCAGGGTCTTGCTCTGTTGCCCAGGCTGGAGTACAGTGGCATGATCTTGGCTCACTACAGTCTCCACCTCTAAAGCTCAAGTGATCCTCCCACAGCAGCCTCCCGAGCAGCTGGGATACAGGCACACAACATCATGCCTGACTCCCTTTTGTATTTGTGTGTAGAGATGTGTTCTCATTTTGTTGTCCAGGCTGGTCTCAAATTCCTGAACTCAAGCAATCCACCCACCTTGGCCTGGCAAAGGGCTGTGATTACAGGTGTGAGCCATCACGTCTGGGCAACATTGAGTTTATTTAAAGGAATTGATGAGGGCTGAGTATGGTTTTGCACACTGGTTATCTCAACACTTTGGGTGGCAGAAGTTGAAGGTTTCCTTAAGCCTAGGAGTTTGAGACCAGCCTGGGCAATATAATGAGGCTTTGTCTCTACAAAAATAACAATAAATACATTAGCCAGGCACGATGGTATGCACCTGTAGTTCCAGCTATTCAGGAAGTTGAGGTGGGAATATTGCTTGAAGTCAGGATGTTGAGACTGTAGTGAGCCGTAATCATGCCACTGCATTCAGCTCTGGGTTAACAGAGTGAGATCCAGTTTCATAAAAAGAGATTCATGAGAAACTCTTGATGCAACTCATAATTTTTAAAATGGGAATTCCTTCTTGATATTACCTTAGCAGCATGTCCCCGAGAAAGTGTCAGAGCCTTTACCTGGACCTTCCCATGAGAAAGGAAACAGTGTAGTCAATGGAAAAGAAGAAGTTGAGAACCATATTTTATTTAAAAAGTCATTTGATAGAATGCTTCTTTTAAAATATGAGTATGAACATAGTCTAATAGCTAAATAAAATGTGCTGTTAACTGTATAATAAGTAAAGGAGAAGTCAAATGGTGATAAGTTGTGTCTCTGGTTAACCAAGGGTCAGCAGTTGATTCTATTGGGAGTACCACTAAAGGAGCTGAGTTATGAGTTCCATTTTAAGATACTCTAAGACCTGAGGCAAGTCAATAAAGAGGGAAGAGGAAATGAATAAAAGAGAAAGAAAGCATGAGGAGGGTGGAGTGTACATGGAATAAATATATAAAAAAAGTGGATATATATATTGGAGGGTAGTAAAGTCAAACTATTCTATAGAAGATGGAAGAACAGGGTGTTAGAAATAAGAAAGAAGATAAAGTGAGCTTCCAATACCAAAATGTGTCAGAGAATCACAGTAACGTTTTTCTAGTCTTGTTTTTACCCTCACTACTGGGGAGGCATTAAGGATTGACGTACTTTACCACACAGACCTGTGTTTTATCTACACATAACACTCTCCGCCATGCACACTCATTCTTGCTAACAAACATACTCACCCACATGTACAGTCATACAGACACTCACTCACACACACACACATCCTTGCTCACAGTCAGGCACATTCTCTCTCACAAACTCACACTCACAGTGACATACTCAATCCCACTCACACCCACAATTTCACTCACACTTTCTGTAGCACTCACCCTCAAACATTCATACTCATTCACATACACACTCACACTTGCACGTTCACTCACGCATACTGTCACACACTCACAGACAGTAACATGGTCACTCACACTCTCACTCACACTCACAAACACACACACTCACACTCACTTTCACTTACACACACACTCACACTCTTCTTCATGCACACTCACTCACACTCACCCACACCCACACACATGCACACTCACACTGTCACTCACACAAATTCACACTCTCGCTCACTGTCACTCATTCACATTCTCACTCACAAACTCACACTCACACTCAGTCACAGACTCAACTCCACTCACACTCACTCACACTTTCACTCACGCTCACCCTCACACACATTCACTCTCATGCACACTCACACTTGAACACTCACTCACACTGTCACGCTCACTCACAGACACTAACACTGACGCTCACAATCACTAACACTCACACACTAACATTCACACACTTACTCACACAAAGTCACTCACACACACTCACACTAACATGCACTCCAACTCACACTCACAGTTATTTTTTTCTCCGACACGTGCCTCTCCACCCCTCTCTCAAACCTTATCTTCCCATCAGGGGCCTTCTCTGTGATGTGTGGTACACTACCTGGTCTGAGATGCACCCTGGGTTAAAACCAGGGATGCCAGGATCTTCAGGTGGCAGCGCAGGAGCTCATGGGAAGGCACTTTTATCCGTGGAGACCCAGGAACACGTTTCATTATTTTCTGCCTTGTATGCCTTACCTCCCCTCACTCCAACCTTACTATCCCCTCAGGAGCATCTGGCCCTCTTTGTTTTAATGCTAACAGGCCCAAAAGGCACACTGGTTTCAAAACAGGGAACCCAGGATGCCCACAGCACACTGCTGTGGCTGATGGGAAGTCACTTTCTTCCCTGGGGAGCCCATTAACGTTCCTCAGTGGCATAAATTTTTTTCTTTTTTTGCCACAGGAGCCCCATACGCCCTCCTTCTAACCTCACCTTCCCCTCAGGGTCTTTCTGTCCATTTTGGAATACCCTGCAGGGCCCGAGACCCACCCTGATTTTGAACCATGGACGCCATGGTCCCCAGGGGCCAGTGTAGGGCCTGATATGAAGGCATTGTTGTCCTTGTGGGAGCCAGGAACACTTCTCAGCCATGTGATTTTCTTTTATTTTTTCTGCCACAAGTGCACCAGCTCCCATTCCTCAAAGCTAAACTTCCCTTGTGGTGCCTTCTTCCTTCTCTGGGGCACCCACAGTGTTACCAAGACACACCTTGGTTAAGAGTCGGATAGACCAGGGTCCCCGGGCGCCAGTCCAGGGGCAGTTGGGAAGGCACTTTCTTCCAATGGGGATCAGAAATGCTTCTCGAAGACCCGTTTTTTTGTTGTTGTAATATCACAAGTAACCCAGCTCACAAACACTCACACTCTCACTCACTCACACTCACACAATCACTCACACTCACAGTCATTCACATACTCATACAAACTCATACACTCACACACAAGCAACCTCACACACACAGTCACACTCACTCATTCACACACACTATCACTCACACTCACACTTGCACTCACTCACTCTCACACTCACAAACACACATATTCACACTCACTTTCACTCACACACACACTCACACTCTCATTCATGCTCATAAACATACTCACCCACATGTACAGTCACATGCACACTCACATGCAAGCACATCCTCTCTCACAGTCACTCACATTCTCTCTCACAAACTCACACTCACACGGACACACTCAACTTCACTCACACCCACACTCTCATTCACTCACACTTTCACTCCCAGTCACCCTCACACACTCACACTCACACACTCACACTTGCACACTCATTCACACTGTCACACTCACTCACAGACACTAAAACTCATGGTCACTCACACTCACTCACTCTCACACTCACAAACACACACACTCACACTCATTTTCACTTACACACACTTACACTCACAAGCACACACACTCACACTCCCTCACTTTCACTTACACACACTTACATTCACACTCTCTGTCACGCACACTCACTCACACTCACACACACACCCACACATGCACACTCACACACATGCACTCACACTCACACAGTTGCCCTCTCACTCACAGTCACTCACTCACATTCTCTTTCACAAACTTACACTCACTCTCATTCACACACTCAACACCACTCATGCCCACACTCTCACACTTTCACTCACACACACCATCACACACTCACATTCACTCACATGCACACTCACACTCACACATTCACTTATACTGTCACACTCACTCACAGACATTTACACTCATGGGCACTCACACTCTCACACTTTCACTCACACACACTCACACTTGCACACTCATTCACACACACTATCACTCACACTCACTCACACTCACACTCACTCACACTCACACTCACAAACACACACACTCACACTCACACTCTCACTCACTCTAACTCACACACACTCAGTTTTTTTTTCTCCAGAAAGTGCGTCATCCCTCCCTCAAAGCTTATCTTCCCATCAGGGGCCTTCTCTTTGATTTGTGATACACTACATGGCCTGAGATGCTCCCTGGGTTCGAACCAGGGACTCCAGGATCTTCAGGTACCAGCGCAACATCTCATGTGAAGGCACTTTCGTCCGTGGAGACCCAGGAACACTTCTTGGCAGCACATTTCATTTTTTTCTGCCACATATGCCCCACCTCCCCTCACTCCAAACTTACTATCCAGTCAGGAGCCTCCGACCCTCTTTGTGGTACCCCTAACGGCTCTGATAGGCCCACTGAGTTTGAACCAGGGAACCTAGGTGCCCACAGAACAGTGCTGTGGCTGATGGGAAGGCTCTTTCTTCACTAGGGAGCCCAGGAACGCTACTCACTGGCATCCAGTTTTTTCTTTTTCTGACACAGGATCCCCATATGCCCTCCTTCTAACCTCACCTTCCCCTCAGGGTCTTTCTGTCTGTTTTGGAGTACCCCTGTAGGGCCTGAGATGCACCCTGGTTTTGAAGCATGGACACCACGGTCCCCCGGGGCTAGTGCAGGGTCCGATATGAAGGCACTCTTGTCTGTGTGGGACCCAGGAATGCTTCTAAGTGGTGTGATTTTCTTTTACTTTTTCTGCCACAAGTGCACCAGCACCCTCAAAGCTTAACTTCCCCTCTGGTGCCTTCTTCCTTCTTTGGAGCACCCATAGTGTTACTGAGATGCACCCTGGTTTGGAGCTGGATAGGCCATGATCCTCAGGGGCCAGTGCAGGGCGTGATGTAATTCTTTCTTCTTTGGGGCACCCACAGAGTTACCAACATGCACCCTGCTATCCAACTGGTTAGGCCACTGTCACCGGGGACCAGTGCAGGGGATGTAGGGAAGGCAATTTCTTCTGTGGGGGACAAGGAATGCTTCTTGATGGCCCATCTTTACTTTTTGATGTATTACTGCAGAGAACCTAGCTCACAAACACTCACAAACTCATTCACTCACTCACACTCACACACTCACTCACACTCACACTCACGCTCACACATTCATACTCACACACTCACACACAAGCAACTTCACACTCAAAGACACTCACACTCACACACACTCACTCTCACTCACACACACTCACTCTCACACTCTCACACTCTCACACTCACATTTAATCTGACTCATTCTCAATCACCCTCACAAACACACACACTCCACTCATTCACTTTCACTCAAACACACTTGCACTCACACTCTACCTCACAGACACTCACCCACACACACACTCACTCACTCACACTCACAAACTCCCACTCTTGCTCACAGTCACTCACTCACATTCTCATTCACAAACTAACACTCACACTCACACACTCAACCCCACTCAACTCACACTCTCACTCACACTCACCCTCACACAAACACACACACACACTCACTCACTCAACTGACTGTCACACTCACTCACAGACACTAACACCACAGTCACTCACATTCAATCACACTCACACACACTCTCACACTCACACATTACACAAACTCACTCTCACACGTACAAACACACACACTCACTCACTTTCACTTACACACACTTATACTCACACTCTCCCTCATGCACACTCACTCACTCTCACACACACACTCACACACACACTCACACACACACTCACACACACTCACACTCTTGCTCCCTGTCACTCACATTCTCACTCACAAATTCACACTCACACACACTAAACCCCACTCCAACCCACACCCTCACTTACACTTTCACTCACACCCTCACACACTCATACTCACATGTACACTCATACTCGAACACTCACTCACTCACACTGTCACACTCCCTCACAGACACTAACACTCATGGTCACTCACACTCACTCACACTCACACACAGTATCACACTCACACACTCAACCCCACTCAACTCACACTCTCACTCACACACACTCACACACACACACACACTCACTCACTCAACTGACTGTCACACTCACTCACAGACACTAACACCACAGTCACTCACATTCAATCACACTCACACACACTCTCACACTCACACATTACACAAACTCACTCTCACACGTACAAACACACACACTCACTCACTTTCACTTACACACACTTATACTCACACTCTCCCTCATGCACACTCACTCACTCTCACACACACACTCACACACAAACTCACACACACACTCACACACACTCACACTCTTGCTCCCTGTCACTCACATTCTCACTCACAAATTCACACTCACACACACTAAACCCCACTCCAACCCACACCCTCACTTACACACACTTTCACTCACACCCTCACACACTCATACTCACTCACACGTACACTCACATTCGAACACTCACTCACACTGTCACACTCCCTCACAGACACTAACACTCATGGTCACTCACACTCACTCACACTCACACTCACACACAGTATCACACTCACACACTTTCTGACACAAACTCATTCAATCTCACTGATACTCACACTCCCACTCACTCTCAGTCTCACAAACACACACACTCACACTCACTTTCACTTACAGACGCACTCTCGCTCACACACACAAACTCACACTCACGCACACATTCATACAAACTCACACTACCACACACATGCAACAATTCACACTCACACAATCATACTCTCGCTTACAGTCATTCATTCACATTCACACTCACAATCACTCACTCACACTCACAATCTCATGCTCACTCACACTCACACTGAAACTCACACTAACACATTCACACTCACACACTCACACTCAAACACAATCACACACAATCACACACTTAACTCACACTCACATTCACACCCATTCACACACACTCACAAAAACACATTCGCACTCACACCCTCACTCACTCTCACACTCACACTCTCATTCACACTCAGTCACTCACCCACACTCACAAACTCACTCACACCCAAAGTCACTAACACTCGCATTCACACTCAAACTCACTCACACTCACACAGTAACCCAAACACACACTCCCTCACACCCTCACTGGCACCCTCACTCGTCACACTCACACTCAAACACTCTGATACACACACTCACTCACACTCACACTCACTCACACACTTACAGTCACACACTTACCCACGCTCACACACACACAGACACTCACTAACACTATCACTCACTGTCACACACACTCACTCACACTCACTCATACTCATGCTCACACACACACATTCAGTCTCTCTCACACCTTCACACCTACTCACAGGCACTCACAGTCATACCCACACACACTCACAGTTTTTTTTGTCCAACAAGTGAGTCACCATCCCTCACTCAAACCTTCTACACAGGGGCCTTCTCTCTGTTTTTTCGTACCCATACCTGGCCTGAGACTCTCCCTGGGTTCGAATCACAATTGCGAGGGTCTCCCAGAACCATCACCAGGGCTCATGGGAAGGCAATTTCGTCCCTGTAGACCAAGGAACTCTACTGGGTGGACGTTTATTTTTCTGCCACATGTGCCCCACTTCCCCTCACTCCTACCTTACCATCACCTCAGGGGCCAGGGTCCCTCTTTGTGTTACAACTAACAGGCCTGAAAGGCACCCTGGTTTTGAAACAGGCACCCCAGGGTACCTGTGGCCCAGCACTAGGGCCAATGGGAAGGCACTTCCATCCCTGGGGAGCCCAGGAACACTTCTCACTGGCACTTTTTTTTTCCTTTTTCTGCCACAGGAGCCCCATATGCACTCCTTCAAAACTCACCTTCCCCTCATGGTCTATCTGTCCACTTTGGAGTACCCTTAGTTGTACCGAGCTGCACCCTGGGTTTGAACCAGGGATGCCAGGGTCCCAGGCCCCAGTGCAGGGGCTGATGGGAAGGCACGGTTGTCTGTGTGGGACCCAGGAACGCTTCTAAGTGCTGTGAATTTCTTTTATTTTTTTCTGCCTCACGGGAACCGTCTCCCCTTCCTTAAAACTTACATACACTCACACACACTCACACTCACACCTGCATTCACACTCACACTCACTTACATTCATTCACACACAGAAACAGTCACACACAGTCACACTCACTCACACTCTGACAAACTCACACACTAGCTCTCTCACTAACCCTTGCTCACACTCACTCACACTCACTTAAACTCACACTCACACTCACTGACACTCACATTCACTCACACACCCTCACACACTCACTCACACTCACACAGTCTCACACACTCTCACACATGCACTCACACTCTCATTCACTCACACCCTCACTCACTCTCACTCTCATTCGCACTTGCACTCACACTTACATTCACAGTCACTCACACACACTCACTCACACTCACACTCACAAACTCAGAGTCACACTCTTCCTCATTCACCCTCACTCACACACTCACACTCACACTAACATTCACTCACTCACACACACTCACTCACACTCTCACTCACAATCTCACATTCACACTCACCTGAGGCCTGAGATGCACCCTGAGTTTGAACCAGGGATGATAGAATCCCTTGGGCCTAAAGCAGGGCCTTATGGGAAGGTACTGTTTTACCTGTGGGTCTGGGGAATGTTTATCAGTGATGCATTTTTTCCTGTTTGGTGCCACCAGTGCCTTGGCTCCCCTCCCTGGAAAGTTACCATCCCCTCAGGTGCCTTCTGCCTGCTTTGGAGTACCCCAAGTTAGCCTGAGACACACCCTGGATTCGAACCGGTGAGGCCAAGGTCCCCCAGGCCCACCGCAGGTGCTGACGTGAAGGCACTGTCTTCCGTAGGGGATGAGGAATGCTTCTCTGTGGTGCTTTATATTTTTATTTCACAGGAAATCTACCTCCCTGCCCTCAAACCTTACCTTCCCCTTAGGGGCCTTTGTCCCCATTTCAGGTACCACTAGTGGGGCCAAAACACAGCCTGCTTTTGAACAAGGGACTCCAGTGTTCCTGGGGCCCAGTGCCAGGGCTAGTGGGAACACACTTTCATCCATGATGAACCTAGGATAGCTTCTCAGAATTGCGATTTTTTCTGCCACAGCTGCAGCACCTCACCTCCCTCACTATTAGCCTTCCCCTCAGGAGACTTCAGCTCACTGTTGGGTACCCTTCACGCTCCCGAGATGCACACTGCATTCAAACGAGAGACTGCAGGTTCCCCGAGGTGCATCGCAGGGGCTGATCAGAAGGCATTTTGGTCCATTGTGACCCATGACCTGATTCCCAGTAGTGCTTTTTTTTCTCTCCAACAGGTGCCTCACCATCCCTCCCTCAAGCCTTATGTTCGAATCAGGGGCCTTCTCTGTGGTTTGTGGTACCCTACCTGACGCGATACACACCCTGGATTAGAACCAGGGATGCCAGGATCTCCAGGTAACAATGCAGGCGCTCATGGGAAGGCACTTACATCCGTGGAGACACAGGAGCACTTCTTGGTGACACGTTCTTTTTTGTTTCTGCCACATATACCCCACGTAACATCACTCCAACCTTACTATCCCCTCAGGTGCCTAAGGCCCTCTTTGTGGTACACCTAACGGGCCTGATAGGCACAGTGTGTTCGAATCAGGGAAACCAGGGTGCCTACAGAACTGTGCTGTGGCTGAAGGGAATGCACTTTCGTCCCTGGGGAGCCCAGAAATGCTCATTGCTGGCATTCATTTTTTACTTTTTCTGACTCAGGAGCCCCATATGCCCTTCTTCTAAACTAATCTTCCCTCTTGTTCTTTCTGTCCGTTTTTGAGTACCCCTGCAGGGCCCAAGATGCACCCTGATTTTGATCCATACATGCCACAGTCCCCAGGGGCCAGTGCAGGGCCTGATATGGAGGCACTGTTGTCCGTGTGGGACCCAGGAACGCTTCTAGGTGGTGCAAATTTCTTTTATTTTTTCTGCCACAAGTGCACCAGCTCCCACTCCTCAAAGCTTAACTTCTCCTCTGTTGCCATCTTCCTTCTTTGGGGCACCCATAGTGTTACCGAGATGCACCCTGGTTTTGAGCCAGACAGGCTGCGGTACCTGGGGTCCAGTGCAGGGGATGTCAGAGAGGCACTTTCTTCCATGGGGGATGAAGAATGCTTCTCGATGTCCAGTTTTTATTATTGGTTGTAATACCACAGGTAACCCAACTCACAAACACTTCACACACTCACTCACTCACACTTCCACACTCATACTCACACTTACAGTCACTCACACTCACACATTCATACTCACACACACACAAGCACACTCACACTCACTCACACACACTCACTCTCCCTCACACTCCCTCACAATCTCACACCCTCACTCTCAGTCAATTTCACTCACACTCACAAACACACACTCTCACTCACACACACACTCACACTCTCCCTCATGCACACTCACTTACACTCACAAACTCACACACACACTCAAACACATACTCACACTCACTCACACACTCACACATTCATTCACTCACGCTGTCACACTCACAGACCCTAACATTCATGGTCACTCACACACACAGTCACACTCACACACACACAACTCACTCTCTCACACACACTCACATACTCACACTCACATTCACTCAAACTCACACTCACAGTTTTTTTTTTTCACCAACAGATATCTCACCATCCCTCCCTCAAACCTTGTGTTCCATTCAGGGGCCTTCTCTGTGATTTGTGGTAACTTACCTGGCCTGAGACGCACCCTGGGCTTGAACCAGGGGCACCAGGATCTCCAGGTACCAGTGCAGGGGCTTATGGGAAGGCACTTTCATCCGTGGAGATCCAGGAACACTTCTTGGTGGCACGTTTTATTTTTCTTGCTACATATGCCCCAAGTCCTCTCACTCCAACCTTAATATTCCCTCAGGAACCTCAGGCCTTCTTTGTGGTACCCCTAACTGGCCTGGTAGGCACACTGGGTTTGAACCAGAGTGCTTGAACAACAGTGCTGTGGCTGATGGGAAGGCACTTTCATCCATGGGGAGCCCATTAATGCTCCTCACTGGCATCCAGTTTTCTTTTTCTGCCACAGGAGCCCCATACCCCCTCCTTCTAACCTCACCTTCCCCTCAGGGTCTTTCTGTCCGTTTTGTAGTACCCCTCAGGGCCCGAGATGCACCCTGGTTTTGAAGCATGGACACCACGGTCCCCAGGGGCTGGTGCAGGGTCTGATATGAAGGCACTCTTGTCCATGTGGGACCCAGGAATGCTTCTAACTGGTGTGATTTTCTTTTATTTTTCTGCCACAAGTGCACCAGCTCCTCTTCCTCAAAGCTTTACTTCCCCTCTGGTGCCTTCTTCCTTCTTTGGGGCACCCATAGTGTTACCGAGATGCACCCTGGTTTTGAAGCATGGACACCACGGTCCCCAGGGGCTGGTGCAGGGTCTGATATGAAGGCACTCTTGTCCATGTGGGACCCAGGAATGCTTCTAACTGGTGTGATTTTCTTTTATTTTTCTGCCACAAGTGCACCAGCTCCTCTTCCTCAAAGCTTTACTTCCCTCTGGTGCCTTCTTCCTTCTTTGGGGCACCCATAGTGTTACCGAGATGCACCCTGGTTTTGAAGCATGGACACCACGGTCCCCAGGGGCTGGTGCAGGGTCTGATATGAAGGCACTCTTGTCCATGTGGGACCCAGGAATGCTTCTAACTGGTGTGATTTTCTTTTATTTTTCTTGCTACATATGCCCCAAGTCCTCTCACTCCAACCTTAATATTCCCTCAGGAACCTCAGGCCTTCTTTGTGGTACCCCTAACTGGCCTGGTAGGCACACTGGGTTTGAACCAGAGTGCTTGAACAACAGTGCTGTGGCTGATGGGAAGGCACTTTCATCCATGGGGAGCCCATTAATGCTCCTCACTGGCATCCAGTTTTCTTTTTCTCCAACAGTTGCCTCACCATCTGTCCCTCAAACCTCATGTTCCAATCAGGGCCTTCTCTGAGATTTGTGGTACCCTTCTTGGCCTGAGACACACCCTGGCTTCGAACCAGGGATGCCAGGATCTTCAGGTCACAGCACAAGGGCTCCTGGGAAGGCCCTTTCTTCCGTGGGGACAAGGAATGCTTCTCAGTGGCCCGTTTTATTTATTGTTGTAATTCCACTATTAAACCAGCTCACAAACACTCACACAGTCACTCACTCACACACACACTCACACTCACACACTCACACATTCATTCACTCACACTGTCACACTCACAGACCCTAACATTCACAGTCACTCACACTCACACACAGTCACACTCACACCCTCACACAACTCACTCTCTCACACACACTCACATACTCACACTCACACTCACTCAAACTCACACTCACTCACAGTTTTTTTTTTTTTTCACCAACAGATGCCTCACCATCCCTCCCTCAAACCTTGTGTTCCATTCAGGGGCCTTCTCTGTGATTTGTGATAACTTACCTGGCCTGAGATGCACACTGGGCTTGAACCAGTGGCACCAGGATCTCCAGGTACCAGTGCAGGGGCTCATGGGAAGGCACTTTCATCCGTGGAGATCCAGGAACACTTCTTGGTGGCACGTTTTATTTTTCCTGCCACATATGCCCCAAGTCCTCTCACTCCAACCTTAATATTCCCTCAGGAACCTCAGGCCCTCTTTGTGGTACCCCTAACTGGCCTGGTAGGCACACTGGGTTCGAACCAGGGTGCTTGAACAACAGTGCTGTGGCTGATGGGAAGGCACTTTCATCCATGGGGAGCCCATTAATGCTCCTCACTGGCATCCAGTTTTTTCTTTTTCTGCCACAGGAGCCCCATACCCCCTCCTTCTAACCTCACCTTCCCCTCAGGGTCTTTCTGTCCGTTTTGTAGTACCCCTCAGGGCCCGAGATGCACCCTGGTTTTGAAGCATGGACACCACGGTCCCCAGGGGCTGGTGCAGGGTCTGATATGAAGGCACTCTTGTCCATGTGGGACCCAGGAATGCTTCTAACTGGTGTGATTTTCTTTTATTTTTTCTGCCACAAGTGCACCAGCTCCTCTTCCTCAAAGCTTTACTTCCCCTCTGGTGCCTTCTTCCTTCTTTGGGGCACCCATAGTGTTACTGATACGCACCCTGGTTTCGAGCCGGTTAGGCCACAGTCCCCGGGGCCCAGTGCAGGTCTATTGGGAAGGCAGTTTCTTCTGTGGGATACAAGGATAGCTTTTAGATGGCCCTTTTATTATTTGTTGTAATATCACAGGTAACACAGCTCAGAAGCACTCACACATTCACTCACTCACACACACACACTCACACACACAGTCACTCACGCTGACACAATCACACTCACACACCCACTCACACACAAGCACCCTCACAGTGACACACACACACTCACACACATTCACTCTCACTCACACTCACTCTCTCACATTCACACTCACACTCACACTCACAAACACACACATTGACACTCACTCACTTTCACTTACACACACGCTCACACTCTCCCTCATGCTCACTCACACTCACACATGCTCACCCACATGCAAACTCATACACACACTCACACTCTCGCTCACTGTCACTCTGTCACATTCTAACTCAGAAACACATTCACACTCACTCAAACTCACACTTGCTCACAGTCACTCACTCACTCACACTTCCACACTCATACTCACACTTAGAGTCACTCATACTCACACATTCATACTCTCACACACACAAGCACACTCACACTCACTCACACACACTCACTCTCCCTCACACTCCCTCACAATCTCACACTCACCCTCACTCTCAGTCAATTTCACTCACACTCACAAACACACACTCTCACTCACTTTCACTCACACACACTTACACTCACACTCTCCCTCATGCACACTCACTTACACTCACAAACTCACCCACACACTCAAACTCATACTCACTCACTCACACTCACACACTCACACATTCATTCACTCACACTGTCACACTCACAGACCCTAACATTCATGGTCACTCACACACACAGTCACACTCACACACACACAACTCACTCTCTCACACACACTCACATACTCACACTCACATTCACTCAAACTCACACTCACAGTTTTTTTTTTTCACCAACAGATATCTCACCATCCCTCCCTCAAACCTTGTGTTCCATTCAGGGGCCTTCTCTGTGATTTGTGGTAACTTACCTGGCCTGAGACGCACCCTGGGCTTGAACCAGGGGCACCAGGATCTCCAGGTACCAGTGCAGGGGCTTATGGGAAGGCACTTTCATCCGTGGAGATCCAGGAACACTTCTTGGTGGCACGTTTTATTTTTCTTGCTACATATGCCCCAAGTCCTCTCACTCCAACCTTAATATTCCCTCAGGAACCTCAGGCCTTCTTTGTGGTACCCCTAACTGGCCTGGTAGGCACACTGGGTTTGAACCAGAGTGCTTGAACAACAGTGCTGTGGCTGATGGGAAGGCACTTTCATCCATGGGGAGCCCATTAATGCTCCTCACTGGCATCCAGTTTTTTCTTTTTCTGCCACAGGAGCCCCATACCCCCTCCTTCTAACCTCACCTTCCCCTCAGGGTCTTTCTGTCCGTTTTGTAGTACCCCTCAGGGCCCGAGATGCACCCTGGTTTTGAAGCATGGACACCACGGTCCCCAGGGGCTGGTGCAGGGTCTGATATGAAGGCACTCTTGTCCATGTGGGACCCAGGAATGCTTCTAACTGGTGTGATTTTCTTTTATTTTTTCTGCCACAAGTGCACCAGCTCCTCTTCCTCAAAGCTTTACTTCCCTCTGGTGCCTTCTTCCTTCTTTGGGGCACCCATAGTGTTACCGAGATGCACCCTGGTTTTGAAGCATGGACACCACGGTCCCCAGGGGCTGGTGCAGGGTCTGATATGAAGGCACTCTTGTCCATGTGGGACCCAGGAATGCTTCTAACTGGTGTGATTTTCTTTTATTTTTCTTGCTACATATGCCCCAAGTCCTCTCACTCCAACCTTAATATTCCCTCAGGAACCTCAGGCCTTCTTTGTGGTACCCCTAACTGGCCTGGTAGGCACACTGGGTTTGAACCAGAGTGCTTGAACAACAGTGCTGTGGCTGATGGGAAGGCACTTTCATCCGTGGAGATCCAGGAACACTTCTTGGTGGCACGTTTTATTTTTCTTGCTACATATGCCCCAAGTCCTCTCACTCCAACCTTAATATTCCCTCAGGAACCTCAGGCCTTCTTTGTGGTACCCCTAACTGGCCTGGTAGGCACACTGGGTTTGAACCAGAGTGCTTGAACAACAGTGCTGTGGCTGATGGGAAGGCACTTTCATCCATGGGGAGCCCATTAATGCTCCTCACTGGCATCCAGTTTTCTTTTTCTCCAACAGTTGCCTCACCATCTGTCCCTCAAACCTCATGTTCCAATCAGGGCCTTCTCTGTGATTTGTGGTAACTTACCTGGCCTGAGACGCACCCTGGGCTTGAACCAGGGGCACCAGGATCTCCAGGTACCAGTGCAGGGGCTTATGGGAAGGCACTTTCATCCATGGGGAGCCCATTAATGCTCCTCACTGGCATCCAGTTTTCTTTTTCTCCAACAGTTGCCTCACCATCTGTCCCTCAAACCTCATGTTCCAATCAGGGCCTTCTCTGTGATTTGTGGTAACTTACCTGGCCTGAGACGCACCCTGGGCTTGAACCAGGGGCACCAGGATCTCCAGGTACCAGTGCAGGGGCTTATGGGAAGGCACTTTCATCCATGGGGAGCCCATTAATGCTCCTCACTGGCATCCAGTTTTCTTTTTCTCCAACAGTTGCCTCACCATCTGTCCCTCAAACCTCATGTTCCAATCAGGGCCTTCTCTGAGATTTGTGGTACCCTTCTTGGCCTGAGACACACCCTGGCTTCGAACCAGGGATGCCAGGATCTTCAGGTCACAGCACAAGGGCTCCTGGGAAGGCCCTTTCTTCCGTGGGGACAAGGAATGCTTCTCAGTGGCCCGTTTTATTTATTGTTGTAATTCCACTATTAAACCAGCTCACAAACACTCACACAGTCACTCACACTCACAGTTTTTTTTTTCACCAACAGATATCTCACCATCCCTCCCTCAAACCTTGTGTTCCATTCAGGGCCTTCTCTGAGATTTGTGGTACCCTTCTTGGCCTGAGACACACCCTGGCTTCGAACCAGGGATGCCAGGATCTTCAGGTCACAGCACAAGGGCTCCTGGAAGGCCCTTTCTTCCGTGGGGACAAGGAATGCTTCTCAGTGGCCCGTTTTATTTATTGTTGTAATTCCACTATTAAACCAGCTCACAAACACTCACACAGTCACTCACACACACTCACACATTCAAAGTCACACACTCACAGTCACTCACACACTCTCACTCACATTCTCACTCACAAACTCACACTCACACACACACACACACACTCACACTCACTCACACTCTCACTCACACACTCACCCAGTCACTCTCACTCACATTCAACAACACACACACTCACTCTCACTCACACACTCTCACTCACACTCTCCCTCATGCACACTCACACACACTCACACACTCACACACAAGCACCCTCACACTGACTCACACTCTCACTCACACTCACACACTAACACTTGCTCACAGTCACTCACTCACTCACATTCTCACTCACAAACTCACACTCACACACTCAACCCCACTCACACCCACACTCTCATTCACTCACACTCACACTCTCACTCACATTCACTCCATCACAGTCACTCACACTCACTCACATTCACTCACTCACACACACTCACTCTCACACTCACACATTCACTCTCACTCACACACTCACACACACAGTCACTCACACTCACACTCACACTCACACACTCACACTCACAAATGCATTCACTCACTTTCTCTTACACACATTCACACTCTCCTCTTGAACACAAACTCACACTCACACACACACACACTCACACACTCACACACTCACTCACATTCACTCCATCACAGTCACTCACATTTTCACACACAAACTCGCACTCACACCCACACTCTCATTCACTCACACTTTCACTCACACTCACACTCATACTCTCACTCACACACTCACACTCTCACACTCACTCACACTCACAAACACACTCATTCACTTTCACTTACATACACTCACACTCTCACTCACACTCACACTCACACTCACACTCACACATGCTCACCCACATGCAAACTCATACACACACTCACACACTCACACTCTTGCTCACAGTCACTCTGTCACATTCTAACTCAGAAACACATTCACACTCACTCACACTCACACACCCACTCACACACAAACTCGCACTCACACCCACACTCTCATTCACTCACACTCACTCACACACTCACACTCACTCACATTCACTCACTCACACTTTCACTCACACACACTCTCACTCACTCACACACACACACTCACTCACACTCACTCACAGCCACACACACTCACAGTCACTCACATGCACTCACTCACTCAGACACACACTCACACTCACTCAAACTCACACTTGCTCACAGTTTTCTTTTTCTCCAACAGTTGCCTCACCATCTGTCCCTCAAACCTCATGTTCCAATCAGGGGCCTTCTCTGAGATTTGTGGTACCCTTCTTGGCCTGAGACACACCCTGGCTTCGAACCAGGGATGCCAGGATCTTCAGGTCACAGCACAAGGGCTCCTGGGAAGGCCCTTTCTTCCGTGGGGGACAAGGAATGCTTCTCAGTGGCCCGTTTTTATTTATTGTTGTAATTCCACTATTAAACCAGCTCACAAACACTCACACAGTCACTCACTCACTCACACATAATCACTCACAGTCACTCACACACTCACACATTCAAAGTCACACACTCACACGCAAGCACCCTCACACTGACTCACACTCTCACTCACACACTCACCCAGTCACTCTCACTCACATTCACTCACACTCACACTCACTCACTTTCACTCACACACACTTCCACTAACACTCCCTCATGCACACTAACTCACACTCACAAACTCACCCACAAGAACACTCACACACAAACTATTACTCACACTCACACACTAACACTTGCTCACAGTCACTCACTCACATTCTCACTCACAAACTCACACTCACACACTCAACCCCACTCACACCCACACTCTCATTCACTCACACTTTTACTCACATTCACCCTCACACACTCACAATCACTCACATGCACACTCACACTCACACACTCACTCACACTCACACACACTCACACACTCACACACACAGTCACTCACACTCACACTCACACTCACTCACTCACACACACTCACACATTCACTCACTCACATTCTCACTCACAAACTCACACTCACACTCGAACACTCACTCACACTCACACACACACTCATAACACACCCACACACACTCACTCACATTCACTCCATCACAGTCACTCACATTTTCACACACAAACTCGCACTCACACCCACTCTCACACTTAACCACACTCACACTCATACTCTCACTCACACTCACACTGTCACTCTCAGTCACACTCACAAACACACTCATTCACTTTCACTTACATACACTCACACTCTCCCTCATGCACACTCACACTCACACACACATGCACACTCACACACACTCTCACTCACACTCACACACTCATACTCTTCCTCACAGTCACTCACATTCTCACTCACAAACTCGCAACCACACACTCAACCCCATTCACAACCACACTCACTCACTCACCCTTTCACTCATACTCACCCTCACACACTGACACTCACATGCACACTCGCACCTGCACTCTCACTCAATCACACTTTCACACTCAATCACAGACCCTAACACTCATGGTCACTCACACTCACACACACTCTCACTCACATACACTCACACTGACACAATTACTCACACAAACTCACTCACACACACTGACATACACTCACAGTCACTCAAACTCACCCTCACAGTATTTTTTCTACAACTGGTGCCTCACCATCCCTCCCTCAAATCTTATGTTCCATTCAAGGGCCTTCTCTGTGGTTTGTGGTACCGTACCTGGCCTGAGACGCACCCTGGGTTCGAATCAGGGACTCCAGAATCTCCAGGTACCAGCGCAGGGTCTCATGGGAAGGCACTTTCATCTGCCAAGATGCAGGAAAACTTCTTGGCCTCAAGTTTCATTTTTTCTGCCACATATGCCACTCTTCCCCTCACTCCAACCTTACTATCCCCTCAGGAGCCTCTGGCCCCTTTTTGGTACCCCAATGGGTCTGATAGGCACTCTGGTTTTGAACCAGGGAACCCAGGGTGCCCGAAGAACAGTGCTGTGGCTGATGGGAAGACATTTTCATCCCTGGGGAGCCCATTACCACTCCTCCCTGGCATCAATTTTATTCTTTTTCTGCCAGAAGAGCCCCATATGCCCTCCTTCTAAACTCACCTTACCCTCAGGATCTTTCTGTCCATTATGGAGTAACCCTGTAGGGACTGAGATGCACCCTGATTTCGAACCATGGATGCCATGGTCCCCAGGGGCCAGTGCAGGGTCTGATATGAAGGCACTGTTGTCCGTGTGGGACTCAGGAACACTTCCAAGTGGTGCGATTTTCTTTTTTTTCCACCCTAAAAGCAGCAGCTCCCCTTCCTCAAGGCTTACCTTCCCCTCTGGTGCCTTCTTCCTTCTTTGGGTCACCCATAGTGTTACTGAGACACACCCTGGTTTCGAGCCCGTTAGGCCACAGACCCCGGGGCCCCGTGAAGGGGCTGTCGGGATGTCACTTTCTTCAGTGGGGTACAAGGAATGCTTCTTGACTGCCCTCTTTTATTTTTTGTTGTAATACCACAGCTAACCCAGCTCACATTCACTCACTCACACTCACACAATCACTTACTCTTACAGTGACTCATACACTCACAGAGTGAAACTCACACACACACAAGCCAGCTCACACACACACTCACACTCACTAACACACACTCACTCTCACTCACATTCACTCACACTCTCACACACTCACCCTCACAGTATTTTTTCTACAACTGGTGCCTCACCATCCCTCCCTCAAACCTTATCTTCCCATCAGGGCCTTCTCTGTGGTTTGTGGTACCGTACCTGGCCTGAGACGCACCCTGGGTTCGAATCAGGGACTCCAGAATCTCCAGGTACCAGCACAGGGTCTCATGGGAAGGCACTTTCATCTGCCAAGATGCAGGAAAACTTCTTGGCCTCAAGTTTCATTTTTTTCTGCCACATATGCCACTCTTCCCCTCACTCCAACCTTACTATCCCCTCAGGAGCCTCTGGCCCTTTTTTGGTACCCCTAATGGGTCTGATAGGCACTCTGGTTTCGAACCAGGGAACCCAGGGTGTCCAAAGAACAGTGCTGTGGCTGATGGGAAGACATTTTCATCCCTGGAGAGCCCATTACCACTCCTCCCTGGCATCAATTTTATTCTTTTTCTGCCAGAAGAGCCCGATACACCCTCCTTCTAAACTCACCTTACCCTCAGGGTCTTGCTGTCCGTTATGGAGTACCCCTGTAGGGACTGAGATGCACCCTGATTTCGAACCATGGATGCCACGGTCCCCAGGGGCCAGTGCAGGGTCTGATATGAAGGCACTGTTGTCCGTGTGGGACTCAGGAACGCTTCAAGTGGTGCGATTTTCTTTAATTTTTCTGCCACAAGTGCACCAGCTCCCATTCCTCAAAGCTTAACTTTCCCTCTGGTGCCTTCTTCCTTCTTTGGGGCACCCATAGTGTTACCGAGATGCACCCTGATTTCGAACCATGGATGCCATGGTCCCCAGGGGCCAGTGCAGGGTCTGATATGAAGGCACTGTTGTCCGTGTGGGACTCAGGAACACTTCAAGTGGTGCGATTTTCTTTAATTTTTCTGCCACATATGCCACTCTTCCCTCACTCCAACCTTACTATCCCCTCAGGAGCCTCTGGCCCTTTTGGTACCCCAATGGGTCTGATAGGCACTCTGGTTTTGAACCAGGGAACCCATCCTCAGAGTCTTTCTCTCCGTTTTGGAGTACCACTGCAAGGCCTGAGAAGCTCCCTGATTTCAAGCCATGGATGCCATGGTCCCCAGGGGCCAGTGCAGGGTCTGATATGAAGGCACTGTTGTCCACATGGAACCCAGGAGTGCTGCTAAGCAGTGCGATTTTCTTTAATTTTTCTGCCACATATGCCACTCTTCCCTCACTCCAACCTTATCTTCCCATCAGGGCCTTCTCTGTTATTTGTGGTACCCTATGTGGCCCAAGATGCACCCTGTGGCTGAACCAGGGACACCAGGGTCTTCAGGTAACAGTGCAGGGACTCATGGGAAAGCATTTTCATCTGTGGAGACCTAGGAACACTTCTTGGAGGCATGTTTTATTTTTCTGCCACAAGTGCACCAGCTCCCATTCCTCAAAGCTTAACTTTCCCTCTGGTGCCTTCTTCCTTCTTTGGGGCACCCATAGTGTTACCGAGATGCACCCTGGTTTCGAGCCCGTTAGGCCACAGACCCTGGGGCCCAGTGCAAGGGCTGTAGGAAGGCACTTACTTCCATGGGGTACAAGGAATGCTTCTTGACTGCCCTCTTTTATTTTTGTTGTAATACCACAGGTAACCCAGCTCACACACACTTACACAAACTCACTCACTCACACTTTCACTCACACACACTCACACTCACAGTCACTCACACTCACACATTCACTCACTCACACACACACAAGCACCCTCACACTCACACACACACACTCACTCTCACTCACATTCACTCACACTCTCACACTCACACTCTCACTCACATTGTCACACTCACAGACACTAACACAGTCATGCACACACACACACACACTCACACTCACACTCTCCCTCATGCACACTCACTCACACTCACAAACACACACTCACACTCACACACACACTCACACTCACTCACACACTCACACATTCACTCACTCACACTGTCACACTCACAGACACTAACACAGTCATGCACACACACACACACACTCACACTCACACACACACACACTCACTCTCACACTCACACTCACATTCACTCACACTCACATTCACTCACACTCACACTCACTCACTTTCACTCACACTTTCACTCACACTTTCACTCACACTCACAGACACTATCACAGTCACTCACATTCTCACTCACAAACTCATGCTCACACTCACTCACTCACTCACTCATACATAGTCACACTCTCTGTAACTCACATGCACTCAGAGATTTTTTCTCCAACAGGTGCATCACCATCCCTCCCTCAAACCTTATCTTCCCATCAGGGCCTTCTCTGTTATTTGTGGTACCCTATGTGGCCCAAGATGCACCCTGTGGCTGAACCAGGGACACCAGGGTCTTCAGGTAACAGTGCAGGGACTCATGGGAAAGCATTTTCATCTGTGGAGACCTAGGAACACTTCTTGGAGGCATGTTTTATTTTTTTCTGCCACATATGCCCCACCTCCCTCACTCCAACCTTACTACCCTCAGTGGCCTATGGCCCTCTTTGTTGTACCCGTAATGGGCCTGATAGGCACACTGGGTTTGAACCAGGGAATCCAGGGTGCCCACAGAACTGTGCTGTGGCTGATGGGAAGGCACTTTCTTCCATGGGGACAAGGATTGCTTCTCGATGGCACGTTTTATTTTTCTGCCACATATGCCCCACCTCCCTCACTCCAACCTTACTACCCTCAGTGGCCTATGGCCCTCTTTGTTGTACCCGTAATGGGCCTGATAGGCACACTGGGTTTGAACCAGGGAATCCAGGGTGCCCACAGAACTGTGCTGTGGCTGATGGGAAGGCACTTTCGTCCGTGGAGACCCAGGAACACTTCTTGGAGGCATGTTTTATTTTTTTCTGCCACAAGTGCACCAGCTCCCATTCCTCAAAGCTTAACTTTCCCTCTGGTGCCTTCTTCCTTCTTTGGGGCACCCATAGTGTTACCGAGATGCACCAAGGTATGGAGCCTTTTAGGCCACAGACCCTGGGGCCCAGTGCAAGGGCTGTAGGGAAGGCACTTACTTCCATGGGGTACAAGGAATACTTGATGGCCCGTTTTCATTTTTTGTTGTAATACCACAGGTAACCCAGCTCACACTCACACAGAAGCACCCTCACACTCACTCACTCACACACACACACACACACACACTCACTCACACTGTCACACTCACACTCACACACCCACTCACACACAAGCACCCTCACACTCACACACACACACACTCACACATTCACTCTCACTCACACTCACTCTCTCACACTCACACTCACTCTCACACTCACAAACACACTCACACTTGCACACTCACACACTTTCACACAGACACTTACACTCACACTCACACTCTCCCTCATGCTCACTCACACTCACACTAATGCACACTCACACTCATGCACACTCACACACACTCACTCACTCACACTCACACACTCACACTCTCACTCACTCACTCACTCACACTGTCACACTCACTCACTCAGAAACACATTCACACTCACTCACACACTCAACCCCACTCACACTCACACTCTCACTCACACTTTCACTCACACTCACTCTCATACACTCACCCTGACTCACATGCACACTCAGACTTGCACACTCACACTGTCACACTCACAGACACACAGTCACTCACACTCACTCACAGCCACACACACTCACAGTCACTCACATGCACTCACTCACTCAGACACACACTCACACTCACTCAAACTCACACTCACACACACTCTTGCTCACAGTCACTCACATGCACTCAGAGATTTTTTCTCCAACAGGTGCCTCACCATCCCTCCCTCAAACCTTATCTTCCCATCAGGGCCTTCTCTGAGATTTGTGGTACCCTTCTTGGCCTGAGACACACCCTGGCTTCGAACCAGGGATGCCAGGATCTTCAGGTCACAGCACAAGGGCTCCTGGGAAGGCCCTTTCTTCCGTGGGGGACAAGGAATGCTTCTCAGTGGCCCGCTTTTATTTATTGTTGTAATTCCACTATTAAACCAGCTCACAAACACTCACACAGTCACTCACTCACTCACACATAATCACTCACACTCAGAGTCACTCACACACACATTCAAAGTCACACACTCACACGCAAGCACCCTCACACTGACTCACACTCACTCTCACTCACACACACTCACCCACTCACTCTCACTCACACTCAACAACACACACATTCACACTCACTTTCACTCACACACACTTCCACTAACACTCCCTCATGCACACTAACTCACACTCACAAACTCACCCACAAGAACACTCATACACACACTATCACTCACACTCACTCACTCACATTCTCACTCACAAACTCACACTCACACTCACACACTCAACCCTACTCACACCCACACTCTCATTCACTCACACTTTCACTCACATTCACCCTCACACACTCACAATCACTCACATGCACATTCACACTCGAACACTCACTCACTCACACTCTCACACTCACTCACAGACACTAACACTGTTACTCACACTCACACTCACACTCACTCACTCACACTCACACATTCACTCACTCACACTTTCACTCACACACTCACACTCTCCCTCATGCACACTCACAAACTCACACTCACACACACACTCACACACACACACACACACTCACTCACATTCACTCACACTCACAGTCACTCACATTCTCACTCACAAACTCACACTCACACCTCACACTCACACTTACACTCACACACACACTCATACTCACCCTCACACACTCACACTCTCACTCACTCACTCACACTCACAAACACACTCATTCACTTTCACTTACACACACTGTCACACTCACACTCATTCACACTCACACTCACACACACATGCACAGTCACACACACTCACTCACACTCACACCTCACACTCACACTCCTCACTCACACTCACTCACATTCTCACTCACAAACTCACACACACACACACTCACACTCACATTCACACACACTCACACTCACTCACTCACCCTTTCACTCATACTCACCCTCACACACTGACACTCACATGCACACTCACTCACACTGTCACACTCACACAATCACTCACACTCACATTCACTCACTCAAACTCACACTCACAGACCCTAACACTCATGGTCACTCACACTCACACACACTCACTCACATTCACTCACACTCACACAATCACTCACACTCACAAACTCACACACACACACTCACATTCACTCACACTCACTCAAACTCACCCTCACAGTATTTTTTCTACAACTGGTGCCTCACCATCCCTCCCTCAAATCTTATGTTCCATTCAGGGCCTTCTCTGTGGTTTGTGGTACCGTACCTGGCCTGAGATGCACCCTGGGTTTGAACCAGGGATGCCATGGTCCCCAGGGGCCAGTGCAGGGTCTGATATGAAGGCACTGTTGTCCGTGTGGGACCCAGGAATGCTTCTAAGCAGTGCAATTTTCTTTTATTTTTCTGCCACATATGCCACTCTTCCCTCACTCCAACCTTACTATCCCCTCAGGAGCCTCTGGCCCTCTTTGTGGTATCCCTAAAGACCTGATAGGCACACTGGGTTCAAACCAAGGAACCCAGGGCACTCACAGAACAGTGCTGTGGCTGATGGGAAGGCACTTTCATCCCTGGGAGCCCATTACCACTCCTCCCTGGCATCAATTTTATTCTTTTCTGACACAGTAGCCCCATATGCCCTCCTTCTAATTTCACGTTCCCCTCAGGGTCTTTCTGTCCATTTTGTAGTATGCCTGCAGGGCCTGAGACACACCCTGATTTTGAACCATGGATGCCATGGTCCCCAGGGGCCAGTGCAGGGTCTGATATGAAGGCACTGTTGTCCGTGTGGGACCCAGGAATGCTTCAAGTGGTGCAATTTTCTTTTATTTTTCTGCCACAAGGGCACCAGCTCCCTTTCCTCAAAGATTAACTTCCCTCTTGGGCCTTCTTCCATCTTTGGGGCACACATAGTGTTACCAAGATGCACCCTGGTTTTGAGCCAGTTAGGCCGCAGTCCCCAATGCCAGTGCAGGGGCTATCGGAAGACACTTTCCTTGTGGGGAAAATGAATGCTTCTTGATGGCCCAATTTTATTTTTGTTGTAATACCACAGCTAACCCAGCTCACATTCACTCACTCACACTCACACATTCACTCACACTCACAGTCACTCACTCACACTCACAGTCACTCACACTCACACACACACACTCACACTCTAGCTCACAGTCACTCACACACACACACACACTCACTCACACACACTCACTCTCACTCACATTCACTCACACTCTCACACTCACTCTCACTCACTCACACTCACAAACACACACTCACTCACTTTCACTCACACACACTTACACTCATACTCTCCCTCATGCACACTCACACTCACAAACACACACTCACACACATGCACAGTCACAAACACACTCACTCACACTCACACCCACACTCACTCACACTCACACTCACACCCACACTCTCACTCACTCACACTGTCACACTCACACTCACACTCACACCTCACACTCACTCACACACACACACTCACACTCACTCACCTCTCACTCACATTCACTCACACTCACAGACACTAACATGGTCACTCACACTCACTCACTCACACTCACTCACCTCACACTCACAAACACACACTCACTCACACTTTCACTCACACTCACTCACATTCACACACACTCACACTCACACACACTCACACTCACATGCTCAACCCCACTCACACCCACACTCACTCACTCACACTCACACCTCACACTCACACTCTAGCTCACAGTCACTCACACTCATTCACACTCACAAACTCATGCTCACACTCACTCACACACTCAACCCCACTCACACTCACCCTCACACTCACACTTTCACTCACACTTTCACTCACACACACTTACACAAACTCACACTCACACAAACTCACACTCACACACACACTCACCCTCACACTCACACACTTACACAAACTCACACACTCACTCATAGTCACACTCACACTTTCACTCACATTCACTCACACTCACAGTTTTATTTTTCTGCCACAGGAGCCCCATATGCCCTCCTTCAAACCCCACCTTCCCCAGGGTCTTTCTGTCTGCTTTGGAGTAACCTTAGCTGTCCCGAGATGCACCCTGGGTTTGAACCAGGGATGCCAGGGTCCTCAGGGCCCAGTGCAGGAGCTGATAGGAAAGCACTGTTGTCTGTGTGGGACCCAGGAACACTTCTTGGAGGCATGTTTTATTTTTCTGCCACATATGCCCCACCTCCCTCACTCCAACCTTACTATCCCCTCAGGAGCCTCTGGCCCTCTTTGTGGTATCCCTAAAGACCTGATAGGCACACTGGGTTTGAACCAGGGATGCCAGGGTCCTCAGGGCCCAGTGCAGGAGCTGATAGGAAAGCACTGTTGTCTGTGTGGGACCCAGGAACACTTCTTGGAGGCATGTTTTATTTTTTCTGCCACATATGCCCCACCTCCCTCACTCCAATCTTACTATCCCCTCAGGAGCCTCTGGCCTTCTTTGTGGTACCCCTAACAGGCCCAATAGGCACACATACTGCATTCTAACCAGGGATCCCAGAGTGCCTGCAGAACTGTGCTTTGACTGATGGGAAGACCCTTTCATCCCTGGGGAGCCCAGGAATGCTCCTCGCTGGCATCCATTTTCTTCTTTTCTGCCACAGGAGCCCCATATGCCCTCCTTCAAACCCCACCTTCCCCAGGGTCTTTCTGTTTTGGAGTATCCCTGCAGGGCTTGAGATGCACCCTGATTTCCAACCAGGGATGCCATGGTCCCCAGGGGACAGTGCAGGGTCTGATGTGAAGGTCCTGTTTTCCAGGTGGGACCCAGGAACACTTCTAAGTGGTGCAATTTTCTTTTATTTTTTCTGCCACAAGTGCACCAGCTCCCTTTCCTCAAAGATTAACTTCCCTCTGGTGCCTTCTTCCTTCTTTGGGGCACCCATAGTGTTACCAAGATGCACCCTGGTTTTGAGCCGGTTAGGCCACTGTCCCCAGTGCCCAGTGCAGGGCTGTTGGAAGGCACTTTCTTTCATGGGGAGAAGGAATGCTTCTTGATGGCCCGTTTTCATTTTGTTGTAATACCACAGGTAACCCAGCTCACACACACTCACTCACTCACACTCATTCACATTCACATGCATGCACACTCACACTCACTCACACTCACACATTCATGCTCACACACTCACACACAAGCACCCTCACACTCAGACACACTCACACTCACTCACACACACTCACTCACACTCACTCACACTCACACTCTCACACTCACTCACTCACACTCACAAGCACACTCACACTCACACTCAATCTCACACTCACTCTCACTCACTCACACTCTCACTCACAGAATCACACTCTCACACTCACACTCACAAACACACTCACACTCAATCACACTCACTCACACTCACACTCACACTCACTCACACTCTCACTCACAGAATCACACTCTCACACTCACACATTCACTCACTCACACTTTCACTCACACCCTCACATGCTCACACTCACACTCACACTCACTCACACACATTCACACTCACACTCACACACTCACTCACACTCACTCACACTGTCACACTCACAGACACTAACACTCCAGGTCACTCACACTCACTCTCACTCACTCACACACTCACACAAACTCACACTCACTCTCACTCACTCACACTCACAGTTACTCAAACTCACACTCACAGTTTTTTCTCTCCAACAGGTGCATCACCATCCCTCCCTCAAACCTTATCTTCCCATCAGGGACCTTTTCTGTGATTTGTGTTACACTGTCTAGCCCAAGATGCACCCTGGGTTTGAACCAGGGATGCCAGGATCTCCAGGTACCAGTGCAGGGGCTGATGGGAAGGCACTGTTGTCCGTGTGGGACCCAGGAACACTTCTAAGTGGTGCAATTTTCTTTTATTTTTCTGCCACATATGCCCCACCTCCTCTCACTCCAACCTTACTACCCTCAGTGGCCTATGGCCCTCTTTGTGGTACCCCTAATGGGTCTGATAGGCACACTGGGTTTGAACCAGGGATGCCATGGTCCCCAGGGGCCAGTGCAGGGTCTGATATGAAGGCACTGTTGTCCGTGTGGGACCCAGGAACACTTCTCACTGGCATCCATTTTCTTCTTTTTCTGCCACAGGAGCCCCATATGCCCCCCTTCTAACCTCACCTTCCTCTCAGGGTCTTTCTGTCCGTTTTGGAGTACCACTGCAGTGTCCGAGATGCACCCTGATTTCCAACCAGGGATGCCATGGTCCCCAGGGGCCAGTGCAGGGTCTGATATGAAGGCACTGTTGTCCGTGTGGGACCCAGGAATGCTTCTAAGCAGTGCAATTTTCTTTTATTTTTCTGCCACAAGTGCACCAGCTCCCATTCCTCAAAGCTTAACTTCCCTCTGGTGCCTTCTTCCTTCTTTGGGGCACCCATAGTGTTACCGAGATGCACCCTGGTTTTGAGCCGGTTAGGCCACTGTCCCCAGTGCCCAGTGCAGGGCTGTTGGAAGGCACTTTCTTCCATGGGGACAAGGATTGCTTCTCGATGGCACGTTTTATTTTTGTTGTAATACCACAGGTAACCCAGCTCACACACACACACTCACTCACTCAAACTCACACTCACAATCACTCACACTCACAGTCACACACACTCACACACACACACACACACACTCACACAGAAGCACCCTCACACTCATACACTCACACTCACATGCTCACTCTCATTCACACTCACACTCTCACATTCACTCACTCACTCACACTCACAAACACACACACTCACACTCACTCACTTTCACTTACACACACACTCTCCCTCATGCACACTCACTCACACTCACACACACTCACACTCACACATTCATGCTCACACACACACTCACACACACTCACACACATACTCACACTCACAGTCACTCACTCACACTGTCACACTCACTCACTCACACACACATTCACACTCACTCACACACACTCACACTCCCTCATACTCACACTCACACTCTCACTCACTCACACACACCTCACACTCACACACTCACACTCTCACTCACTCACACTGTCACACTCACTCACTCAGACACACTCACACTCACTCACTCAAACTCACACTCACTCACAGTTTTCTTTTTCTCCAACAGTTGCCTCACCATTTCTCCCTCAAACCTTATATTCCAATCAGGGGCCTTCTGTGTGATTTGTGGTACCCTACCTGGCCCAAGACGCACCCTGGGTTCAAAACAGGGATGCCAGGATCTTCAGGTCACAGCACAGGGGCTCATGGGAAGGCACTTTCTTCCATGGGGACAAGGAATGCTTCTCAGTGGCCCGTTTTATTTATTGTTGTAATTCCACTATTAAACCAGCTCACAAACACTCACACAGTCACTCACTCACTCACACATAATCACTCACAGTCACTCACACACTCACACATTCACTCACTCACACACACTCACACGCAAGCACCCTCACACTGACTCACACTCACTGTCACACTCACACTCACTCTCACTCAATCTCACTCAAACTCACAAACACACTCACACTCACTCACTTTCACTTGTACACACACACACTCTCCCTCATGCACACTCACTCACACTCACATTCACTCACACACACACACACTCACACTCACTTTCACTCACACACACTCTCACTCACTCACTCACTCACACTGTCACACTAACTCACACTCACAATCACTCACATGCACACTCACACTCAAACTCACACTCACTCACACACTCACACAGTCACTCACAGACACTAACACTCATGGTCACTCACACTCACACTTACACACACACTCACACAGTCACTCACACTCACATTCACTCACACACACACACTCACACTCACTTTCACTCACACACACTTCCACTAACACTCCCTCATGCACACTAACTCACACTCACAAACTCACACTCACAAACACACACTCACAAACTCACACTCACATTCACTCACACTCACACACACACTCACACTTGCTCACAGTCACTCACTCACATTCTCACTCACAAACTCACACTCACACACTCAACCCCACTCACACCCACACTCTCATTCACTCACACTTTCACTCACATTCACCCTCACACACTCACAATCACTCACATGCACATTCACACTCGAACACTCACTCACTCACACTCTCACAGTCACTCACAGACACTAACACGGTGACTCACACTAACACTCACACTCACTCTCACTCACACTCACAAACACATTCACCCACTTTCTCTTACACACACACTCTCCCTCTTGAACACAAACTCACACTCACTCACACACAACACACCCATACACACTCACTCACACTCACTCAGTCACTCACATTCTCATGCACAAACTTGCACTCACACCCATTCTCACACTCAACCACACTCACACTCATATTCTCACTCACACTCACACTCACACACTTTCAGTCACACTCACAAACACTCACATTCACTTTCACTTACATTCACACTCTCCCTCATGCACACTCGCACTCACATACACATGCACACTCACTCTCACTCACACTCACTCACATTCTCACTCACAAACTCACACACTCACACACTCAACCCCACTCACACCCACACTCTCACTCACTCACACTTTCACTCATACTCACACTCACACACTCACACTCACATGCACACTCACACTTGCACACTCACACAATCACACTGTCTCTCACAGTCACTCACAGACACTAACACTCATGGTCACTCACACTCACACACACACTCTCACTCACATTCACTCACACTGTCACACTAACTCACACTCACAAACTCACACACTCACTCACACACACTCACATTCACTCAAACTCACACTCACAGTTTTTTCTCTCCAACTGGTGCCTCACCATCCCTCCCTCAAACCTTGTGTTCCAATCAGGGGCCTTCTCTGTGATTTGTGGTACCCTACCTGGCCTGAGATGCACCCTGGGTTCAAAACAGGGATGCCAGGATCTTCAGGTCACAGCACAGGGGCTCATGGGAAGGCACTTTCATCTGCCAAGATGCAGGAAAACTTCTTGGCCTCAAGTTTCATTTTTCTGCCACATATGCCCCACCTCCCTCACTCCAACCTTACTATCCCCTCAGGAGCCTCTGGCCCTCTTTGTGGTACCCATAACGGACCTGATAGGCACACTAGGTTTGAACCAGGGAACCCAGGGTGCCGAAGAACAGTGCTGTGGCTGATGGGAAGGCACTTTCATCCGTGGAGACCCAGGAACACTTCTTGGTGGCAAGTTTTATTCTTTTCTGCCACAGGAGCCCCATATGCCCTCCTTCTAACCTCACCTTCCCTCAGGGTCTTTCTGTCCATTTTGGGGTACCACTGCAGAGCCTGAGATGCTCCTTGATTTCGAACCGTGGATGCCATGGTCCCCAGGGGCCAGTGCAGGGTCTGATATGAAGGCACTGTTGTCCGTGTGGGACCCAGGAATGCTTCTAAATGGTGCGATTTTCTTTTATTTTTCTGCCACAAGTGCACCAGCTCCCATTCCTCAAAGCTTGACTTCCTCTTGTGCCTTCTTTCTTCTTTGGGGCACCCATAGTGTTACCGAGACACACCTTGGTATCGAGCTGGTTAGGCCACATTCCCTGGGTCCCAGTGCATGGGCTGTCGGAAGGCATTTTCTTCCATGGGGACAAGGAATGCTTCTCAATGGTCCGTTTTATTTTCAGTTGTAATACCACAGGTAACCCAGCTCACAAACACTCACACACACTCACACAATCACTCACACTCACAGTCACTCACACACTCACACACTCACACTCACACACACACTCACTCTCACACACACTCTCACACTCACTCACACACACTCACTCACTCACTCACTCACACTCTCACTCACTCACACTCACTCTCACTCACACTCACACAAACTCACACTCACTCACTTTCACTCACACACACACACACTCACACTCTCCCTCACCCACACTCACAGTAACACACACACACACTCACTCACACTCACACACACACACACTCACATTCACTCACTCACACTCACAAACTCACACACACTCACACACTCAATCCCACTCACACTCACACTCACTCACACTTTCACTCACACACACACACTCACACACTCACACTCACTCACTCACACTTTCACTCACACTCTCACACACACTCACTCTCACTCACTCACTCACACTCACACTCACACTCACACTCTCCCTCATGCACACTCACTCACACACTCTCACTCACACACTCACACTTGCTCACAGTCACTCACACACACTCACTCACACACTCACACTCACTCACTCACTCACACTTTCACTCACACTCTCACACACACTCACTCACACTCACAGTCACTCACTCACACTCACACTCACACACACACACTCACACCTCACACTCACACACACACACACTCACTCACACTCACACATTCACTCACACTCACAGTCACTCACATTCACTCACTCACTCACACACACACTCACACTCACTCAAACTCACACTTGCTCACAGTTTTCTTTTTCTCCAACAGTTGCCTCACCATTTCTCCCTCAAACCTTATCTTCCCATCAGGGGCCTTCTCTGTGATTTGTGGTACCCTACCTGGCCTGAGATGCTCCTTGATTTCGAACCGTGGATGCCATGGTCCCCAGGGGCCAGTGCAGGGTCTGATATGAAGGCACTGTTGTCTGCTTGGGACCCAGGAACACTTCTTGGTGGCAAGTTTTATTCTTTTCTGCCACATATGCCCCACCTCCCCTCACTCCAACCTTACTATCCCCTCAGGAGCCTCTGGCCCTCTTTGTGGTACCCATAACGGACCTGATAGGCACACTGGGTTTGAACCAGGGAACCCACCTCAGGTCTTTCTGTCCGTTTTGGGGTACCACTGCAGAGCCTGAGATGCTCCTTGATTTCAAAACATGGATGCCATGGTCCCCACGGGCCAGTGCAGGGTCTGATATGAAGGCACTGTTGTCTGCTTGGGACCCAGGAATGCTTCTAAATGGTGCGATTTTCTTTTATTTTTTCTGCCACATGTGCACTAGCTCCCATTCCTCAAAGCTTGACTTCCCTCTTGTGCCTTCTTTCTTCTTTGGGGCACCCATAGTGTTACCGAGACACACCCTGGTATCGAGCTGGTTAGGCCACATTCCCTGGGGCCCAGTGCATGGGCTGTCGGGAAGGCATTTTCTTCCATGGGGGACAAAGAATGCTTCTCAATGGCCAGTTTTTATTTTCAGTTGTAATACCACAGGTAACCCAGCTCACAAACACTCACTCACTCACACTCACACAATTACTCACTCTCACAGGCACTCACACTCACACTCACACGTTCATACTCACACACTCACACACAAGCACCATCAAACACACACTCACACTCACACACACTCACTCTCAGTCACATTCACTCACACTCTCACACTCACACTCTCACTCACTCTCACAATCACACACACTTTCACTCACTCACTTTCACTCACAAACACTTAAACTCACACTCTCCCTCATGCACACTAACTCACACTCACAAACACTCACACACATGCACACTCAAACTCACACTTATTCACTCACACTTGCACACTCAGACTCTCACTCACATTCTCATTCACAAACTCACACTCACACTCACTCACACACTCAACCCCACTCACACTCACACTCACTCACTTTCACTCACTCACACTTTCACTCACTCACACTTTCACTCACTCACACTTTCACTCACTCACTCACACTGTCACACTTACAGACACTAAAACTCACAGTCATTCACTCTCACTCACACACACTCTCACACTCACACACTCACACAAGCTCACTCACTCACAAACACACACTCACCCTCACATTCACTCAAACTCACACTCTCTCAAATTATTTTCTCCAACTGTTGACTCACCATCCCTCCCTCAAACCTTGTGTTCCAATCAGGGCCTTCTCTGTGATTTGTGGTACCCTACCTGGCCTGAGATATACCCTGTGTTCAAACCAGGGATGTAAGTATCTCCAGGTACCAGTGCAGGGTATCATGGGAAGGCACATTCGTCCATGGAGACCCAGGAACACTTCTTGGAGGCATGTTTTATTTTTCTGCCACATATGCCCCACCTCCCCTCACTCCAACCTTACTATCCCTCTTTGTGGTACCCTACCTGGCCTGAGACGCACCCTGGGTTTGAACCAGGGAACCCACCTCAGGTCTTTCTGTCCATTTTGGAGTACCCTGCAGGGCCGAGACACACCCTGGTTTCAAACCATGGATGCCATGGTCCCCAGGGGCCAGTGCAGGGTCTGATATGAAGGCACTGTTGTCTATGTGGGACCCAGGAATGCTTCTAAGTGGTGCGATTTTCTTTTATTTTTCTGCCACAAGTGCACCAACTCCCATTCCTCAAAGCTTAACTTCCCTCTGGTGCCTTCTTCCTTCTTTGGGGCACCCATAGTGTTACTGAGACACACCCTGGTTTCAAACCATGGATGCCACGGTCCCCAGGGGCCAGTGCAGGGTCTGATATGAAGGCACTGTTGTCTATGTGGGACCCAGGAATGCTTCTAAGTGGTGCGATTTTATTTTATTTTTCTGCCACATATGCCTCACCTGCCCTAACTCAAACCTTACTATCCCTCAGGACCCTTCAGCCCTCATCGTGTTACCCAGTGGGCCCAATAAGCACACTGGGTTCAAACCAAAGAACCCACGGTGCCCAAAAACAGTGCTGTGGCTGATGGGAAGGCACTTTCGTCCCTGGGAGCCCATTAACACTCCTCACTGGGATCAAGTTTTTCTTTTCTTCCACAGGAGCCCCATACACCCTCCTTCTAACCTCACCTTTCCATCAGGGTTTTTCTGACCATTTTGGAGTACCCTGCAGGGCCGAGACACACCCTGGTTTCAAACCATGGATGCCACGGTCCCCAGGGGCCAGTGCAGGGTCTGATATGAAGGCACTGTTGTCTATGTGGGACCCAGGAATGCTTCTAAGTGGTGCGATTTTATTTTATTTTTCTGCCACATATGCCTCACCTGCCCTAACTCAAACCTTACTATCCCTCAGGACCCTTCAGCCCTCATCGTGTTACCCAGTGGGCCCAATAAGCACACTGGGTTCAAACCAAAGAACCCACGGTGCCCAAAAACAGTGCTGTGGCTGATGGGAAGGCACTTTCGTCCCTGGGAGCCCATTAACACTCCTCACTGGGATCAAGTTTTTCTTTTCTTCCACAGGAGCCCCATACACCCTCCTTCTAACCTCACCTTTCCATCAGGGTTTTTCTGACCATTTTGGAGTACCCTGCAGGGCCGAGACACACCCTGGTTTCAAACCATGGATGCCACGGTCCCCAGGGGACAATGTAGGGTCTGATATGAAGGCACTGTTGTCTATGTGGGACCCAGGAATGCTTCTAAGTGGTGCGATTTTATTTTATTTTTCTGCCACATATGCCTCACCTGCCCTAACTCAAACCTTACTATCCCTCAGGACCCTTCAGCCCTCATCGTGTTACCCAGTGGGCCCAATAAGCACACTGGGTTCAAACCAAAGAACCCACGGTGCCCAAAAACAGTGCTGTGGCTGATGGGAAGGCACTTTCGTCCCTGGGAGCCCATTAACACTCCTCACTGGGATCAAGTTTTTCTTTTCTTCCACAGGAGCCCCATACACCCTCCTTCTAACCTCACCTTTCCATCAGGGTTTTTCTGACCATTTTGGAGTACCCTGCAGGGCCGAGACACACCCTGGTTTCAAACCATGGATGCCACGGTCCCCAGGGGACAATGTAGGGTCTGATATGAAGGCACTGTTGTCTATGTGGGACCCAGGAATGCTTCTAAGTGGTGCGATTTTATTTTATTTTTCTGCCACATATGCCTCACCTGCCCTAACTCAAACCTTACTATCCCTCAGGACCCTTCAGCCCTCATCGTGTTACCCAGTGGGCCCAATAAGCACACTGGGTTCAAACCAAAGAACCCACGGTGCCCAAAAACAGTGCTGTGGCTGATGGGAAGGCACTTTCGTCCCTGGGAGCCCATTAACACTCCTCACTGGGATCAAGTTTTTCTTTTCTTCCACAGGAGCCCCATACACCCTCCTTCTAACCTCACCTTTCCATCAGGGTTTTTCTGACCATTTTGGAGTACCCCTGCAGGGCCCGAGACACACCCTGGTTTCAAACCATGGATGCCACGGTCCCCAGGGGACAATGTAGGGTCTGATATGAAGGCACTGTTGTCTATGTGGGACCCAGGAACGCTTCTAAGTGGTGCGATTTTATTTTATTTTTTCTGCCACAAGTGCACCAACTCCCATTCCTCAAAGTTTTACTTCCCCTCTGGTGCCTTCTTCCTTCTTTGGGGCACCCATAGTGTTACTGAGACACACCCTGGTTTCAAACCATGACCACCACAGATCCCAGGGGCCAGTGCAGGGTCTGATATGAAGGCACTGTTGTCTGCTTGGGACCCAGGAATGCTTCTAAATGGTGCGATTTTCTTTTATTTTTCTGCCACATGTGCACCAGCTCCCATTCCTCAAAGCTTAACTTCCCTCTGGTGCCTTCTTCCTTCTTTGGGGCACCCATAGTGTTACCGAGATGCACCCTGATTTCTAACCATGACCACCACAGATCCCAGGGGCCAGTGCAGGGTCTGATATGAAGGCACTGTTGTCTGCTTGGGACCCAGGAACACTTCTTGGCAGCATGTTTTATTCTGCCACATATGCCCCACCTCCCTCACTCCAACCTTACTATCCCTCTTTGTGGTACCCTACCTGGCCCGAGACGCACCCTGGGTTTGAACAAGGGATGCCAGGATCTCCAGGTACCAGAGCAGGGGCTCATGGGAAGGCACTTTCATCCATGGAGACCCAGGAACACTTCTTGGCAGCATGTTTTATTCTGCCACATATGCCCCACCTCCCTCACTCCAACCTTACTATCCCTCTTTGTGGTACCCTACCTGGCCTGAGACGCACCCTGGGTTTGAACAAGGGATGCCAGGATCTCCAGGTACCAGAGCAGGGGCTCATGGGAAGGCACTTTCATCCATGGAGACCCAGGAACACTTCTTGGCAGCATGTTTTATTCTGCCACATATGCCTCATCTCCCTCACTCAAACCTTCAGATCCCTTGTGGAGCCTATGGCGCTCTTTTGGTACCCCTAAAGGGCCTGATAAGCACACTGGGTTTGATCCAGGGAAACCAGGGTCCCGAAGAACAGTGCTGTGGCTGATGGGAAGGCACTTTCATCCATGGAGACCCAGGAACACTTCTTGGCAGCATGTTTTATTCTGCCACATATGCCCCACCTCCCTCACTCCAACCTTACTATCCCTCTTTGTGGTACCCTACCTGGCCTGAGACGCACCCTGGGTTTGAACAAGGGATGCCAGGATCTCCAGGTACCAGAGCAGGGGCTCATGGGAAGGCACTTTCATCCATGGAGACCCAGGAACACTTCTTGGCAGCATGTTTTATTCTGCCACATATGCCCCACCTCCCCTCACTCCAACCTTACTATCCCTCTTTGTGGTACCCTACCTGGCCCGAGACGCACCCTGGGTTTGAACAAGGGATGCCAGGATCTCCAGGTACCAGAGCAGGGGCTCATGGGAAGGCACTTTCATCCATGGAGACCCAGGAACACTTCTTGGCAGCATGTTTTATTCTGCCACATATGCCTCATCTCCCTCACTCAAACCTTCAGATCCCTTGTGGAGCCTATGGCGCTCTTTTGGTACCCCTAAAGGGCCTGATAAGCACACTGGGTTTGAACCAGGGAACCCAGGGTGCCCGAAGAACAGTGCTGTGGCTGATGGGAAGGCACTTTCATCCATGGAGACCCAGGAACACTTCTTGGCAGCATGTTTTATTCTGCCACATATGCCTCATCTCCCTCACTCAAACCTTCAGATCCCTTGTGGAGCCTATGGCGCTCTTTTGGTACCCCTAAAGGGCCTGATAAGCACACTGGGTTTGAACCAGGGAACCCAGGGTGCCCGAAGAACAGTGCTGTGGCTGATGGGAAGGCACTTTCATCCATGGAGACCCAGGAACACTTCTTGGCAGCATGTTTTATTCTGCCACATATGCCTCATCTCCCTCACTCAAACCTTCAGATCCCTTGTGGAGCCTATGGCGCTCTTTTGGTACCCCTAAAGGGCCTGATAAGCACACTGGGTTTGATCCAGGGAAACCAGGGTCCCGAAGAACAGTGCTGTGGCTGATGGGAAGGCACTTTCATCCATGGAGACCCAGGAACACTTCTTGGCAGCATGTTTTATTCTGCCACATATGCCTCATCTCCCTCACTCAAACCTTCAGATCCCTTGTGGAGCCTATGGCGCTCTTTTGGTACCCCTAAAGGGCCTGATAAGCACACTGGGTTTGATCCAGGGAAACCAGGGTCCCGAAGAACAGTGCTGTGGCTGATGGGAAGGCACTTTCATCCATGGAGACCCAGGAACACTTCTTGGCAGCATGTTTTATTCTGCCACATATGCCTCATCTCCCTCACTCAAACCTTCAGATCCCTTGTGGAGCCTATGGCGCTCTTTTGGTACCCCTAAAGGGCCTGATAAGCACACTGGGTTTGATCCAGGGAAACCAGGGTCCCGAAGAACAGTGCTGTGGCTGATGGGAAGGCACTTTCTTCCCTGGGGAGCCCATTAACGCTCCTTGCTGTCATCCATTTCTGTTTTTTCTGCCACAGGAGTCTCATATGCCCCTTCTAAACTTACCTTCCCTCAGTTTCTTTCTGTCCGTTTTGGAGTACCCTACAGGGCCCGAGATGCACCCTGATTTCTAACCATGACCACCACAGATCCCAGGGGCCAGTGCAGGGTCCGATATGAAGGCAGTGTTGTCCGTGTGGGACCCAGTAACACTTCTTGGCAGCATGTTTTATTCTGCCACATATGCCCCACCTCCCTCACTCCAACCTTACTATCCCCTCAGGAGCCTCTGGCCCTCTTTGTGGTACCCATAACGGACCTGATAGGCACACTGGGTTTGAACCAGGGAACCCAGGGTGCCTGAAGAACAGTGCTGTGGCTGATGGGAAGGCACTTTCATCCATGGAGACCCAGGAACACTTCTTGGCAGCATGTTTTATTCTGCCACATATGCCTCATCTCCCTCACTCAAACCTTCAGATCCCTTGTGGAGCCTATGGCGCTCTTTTGGTACCCCTAAAGGGCCTGATAAGCACACTGGGTTTGAACCAGGGATGCCATGGTCCCCAGGGGCCAGTGCAGGGTCTGATATGAAGGCACTGTTGTCCGTGTGGGACCCAGTAATGCCTCTAAGTGGTGCGATTTTCTTTTATTTTTCTGCCACAAGTGCACCTGCTCCCCTCCTCAGAGCTTAACTTCCCTCTGGGACCTTCTTCCTTCTTTGGGGCACCCATAGTGTTACCAAGAAACATCTTGGTTTTGAGCCGGTGAGGCCACGTTCCCTGGGGCCCAGTGCAGGGGCTGATGGGAAGGCACTTTCTTCCCTGGGGAGCCCATTAACGCTCCTTGCTGTCATCCATTTCTGTTTTTTCTGCCACAGGAGTCTCATATGCCCCTTCTAAACTTACCTTCCCTCAGTTTCTTTCTGTCCGTTTTGGAGTACCCTACAGGGCCCGAGATGCACCCTGATTTCTAACCATGACCACCACAGATCCCAGGGGCCAGTGCAGGGTCCGATATGAAGGCAGTGTTGTCCGTGTGGGACCCAGTAATGCCTCTAAGTGGTGCGATATTCTTTATTTTTCTGCCACAAGTGCACCTGCTCCCCTCCTCAGAGCTTAACTTCCCTCTGGGACCTTCTTCCTTCTTTGGGACACCCAAAGTGTTACCAAGAAACATCTTGGTTTTGAGCCGGTGAGGCCACGTTCCCTGGGGCCCAGTGCAGGGGTTGTCGGAAGGCAGTGTCTTCCGTGGGAGACAAGGAATGCTTCTCAATGGCCCGTTTTATTTTTGTTGCAATAACACAGGTAACCCAGCTCACAAACACTCACACACTCACTCACTCACACTCACACACTCACACACAAGCAAACTCACACACACACTCACACTCACTCACTTTCACTCACACACACTCACACTCTCCCTCACGCAGACTCACACACACATGCACACTCACACACACACTCACACACTCATTCTCTCACTCACAGTCACATTCTCACTCACAAACACACTCACTCAAACTCACACTGACTCAGTTTTTTCTCCAACAGGTGGCACACCATCCCTCCCTCAAACCTTATGTTCCTTCTCTGTGATTTGTGTTACCCTACCTGGGCCAAGATGCATCCTGGATTCAAACAGGGAGGCCAGCATCTCCAGGTACCAGAGCAGGGGCTCATGGGAAGGCACTTTCATCCATGGAGACCCAGGAACACTTCTTGGCAGCATGTTTTATTCTGCCACATATGCCTCATCTCCCCTCACTCAAACCTTCAGATCCCTTGTGGAGCCTATGGTGCTCTTTTTGGTACCCCTAAAGGGCCTGATAAGCACACTGGGTTTGATCCAGGGAAACCAGGGTCCCCGAAGAACAGTGCTGTGGCTGATGGGAAGGCACTTTCTTCCCTGGGGAGCCCATTAACGCTCCTTGCTGTCATCCATTTCTGTTTTTTCTGCCACAGGAGTCTCATATGCCCCCTTCTAAACTTACCTTCCCCTCAGTTTCTTTCTGTCCGTTTTGGAGTACCCCTGCAGGGCTCGAGATGCACCCTGATTTCTAACCATGGACACCACAGTTCCCAGGGGCCAGTGCAGGGTCCGATATGAAGGCAGTGTTGTCTGTGTGGGACCCAGTAATGCCTCTAAGTGGTGCGATTTTCTTTTTTTTTCTGCCACAAGTGCACCTGCTCCCCCTCCTCAGAGCTTAACTTCCCCTCTGGGACCTTCTTCCTTCTTTGGGACACCCAAAGTGTTACCAAGAAACATCTTGGTTTCGAGCCGGTGAGGCCACGTTCCCTGGGGCCCAGTGCAGGGGTTGTCGGGAAGGCAGTGTCTTCCGTGGGAGACAAGGAATGCTTCTCAATGGCCCGTTTTATTTTTGTTGCAATAACACAGGTAACCCAGCTCACAAACACTCACACACTCATTCACTCACACACTCACTCACACTCACAGTCACTAACACACTCACACAGTCAAACTCACACACTCACACACAAGCAAACTCACACACACACACTCACACTCACTCACTTTCACTCACACACACTCACACTCTCCCTCACGCAGACTCACACACACATGCACACTCACACACACACTCACACACTCATTCTCTCACTCACAGTCACATTCTCACTCACAAACTCACATGCACACACTCACACACAAGCAAACTCACACACTCATACTCTCACTCACACTCACACACACTCACTCTCACTCACACTCACACTCTCACACTCACTCACTCTCACTCACACTCACTCACTCACACACACACTCACACTCACTTTCACTCACACACACACTCACACTCTCCCTCATGCACACTCACTCACTCACTCACACACTCATTCACACTCACACACATGCACACTCACACACACACTCACTCACTCACACACACACACTCTCACACTCACACACTGTTACACTCACTCACTTTCACTCACACACTCACACTCACTCACACTCACACTCACTCACACTTTCACTCACACACTCACACTTTCACTCACACTCACACTCACTCACACTCACATGCACACTCACACACACACACACTCACACTCTCACACTCACAGACACTAACACTCATGGTCACTCACACTCACACTCACTCAAACTCACACTCACTCTCACTCACAAACACACTCACTCACTTTCACTCACACACACACACTCACTCACTTTCACTCACACTCACAAACACTCACACACTCACACTTGCACACTCACACACCTCACACTCACACAATCACTCACACTCACACTTGCACACTCACACTCACTCACACTCTCACTCACAAACTCACACTCACACCTCACACTCACTCACTCACACTCACACACTGTTACACTCACTCACACTTTCACTCACACTCTCACTCACACTCACATGCACACTCACACACACTCACACTTGCACACTCACACTCATTCACTCACACTGTCACACTCACTCACAGACACTAACACTCATGGTCACTCACACTCACTCTCACTCACTCACTCACAAACACACTCACTCACTTTCACTCACACACACACTCACTCACACACACACACACTCATACTCACACTCACACACACTCTCACACTCACACATTCACTCACACTCTCACTCACAAACTCACACTCACACACTCAACTGAACTCACACCCACACTCTCACTCACACTTTCACTCACACTCACTCACACACACACTCACACACTGTCACACTCACTCACTCTCACTCACTCACAGACACTAACACTCATGGTCACTCACACTCACACTCACTCACACTCACTCACACACTCACTCACTCTCACTCCCAAAACACACTCACACTCACTCACACTTTCACTCACACACACACTCACACTCTCCTTCATGCACACTCACTCACACACACTCTCACACTCACAGACACTAACACTCATGGTCACTCACACTCACTCACACTCACACACTCACACACTCACACTCTCACTCACTCACACTCACAAACACACTCACACTCACACTCACTTTCACTCACACACACTCTCACACTCACACTCTCCCTCACGCAGACTCACACACACACTCACACACACACTCACACTTGCACACTCACACTCTCACTCACAGTCACTCACACTCACACTCACACACTCAGTCACACACACACTAACTCAAATTCACACTGACTCAGTTTTTTTCTCCAACAGGTGGCACACCATCCCTCCCTCAAACCTTATGTTCCTTCTCTGTGATTTGTGTTACCCTACCTGGGCCAAACACATCCTGGGTTTGAACAGGGAGGCCAGCATCTCTAGGTACCAATGCAGGGGCTCATGGGAAGGCACTTTCATCCGTGGAGACCCAGGAACACTTCTTGGCAGCATGTTTTATTCTGCCACATATGCCTCACCTCCCCTCACTCAAACCTTAAGATCCCTTCTGGAGCCTATGGTGCTTTTTGTGGTACCCCTAAAGGGCCTGATAAGCACACTGGGTTTGATCCAGGGAAACCAAGTACCCTGAAGAACAGTGCTGTGGCTGATTGGAAGGCACTTTCCTCCCTGGGGAGCCCATTAACGCTCCTTGCTGGCATCCATTTCTGTCTTTTTCTGCCACAGGAGTCCCATATGCCCCCTTCTAAACTTACCTTCCCCTCAGTTTCTTTCTGTCCGTTTTGGAGTACCCCTGCAGGGCTCGAGATGCACCCTGATTTCTAACCATGGACACCACAGTTCCCAGGGGCCAGTGCAGGGTCCGATATGAAGGCAGTGTTGTCCGTGTGGGACCCAGTAATGCCTCTAAGTGGTGCGATATTCTTTATTTTTTCTGCCACAAGTGCACCTGCTCCCCTCCTCAGAGCTTAACTTCCCTCTGGGACCTTCTTCCTTCTTTGGGACACCCAAAGTGTTACCAAGAAACATCTTGGTTTTGAGCCGGTGAGGCCACGTTCCCTGGGGCCCAGTGCAGGGGTTGTCGGAAGGCAGTGTCTTCCGTGGGAGACAAGGAATGCTTCTCAATGGCCCGTTTTATTTTTGTTGCAATAACACAGGTAACCCAGCTCACAAACACTCACACACTCATTCACACTCACACAATCACTCACACTCACAGTCACTAACACACTCACACAGTCAAACTCACACACTCACACACAAGCAAACTCACACACACACTCACACTCACTCACTTTCACTCACACACACTCACACTCTCCCTCACGCAGACTCACACACACATGCACACTCACACACACACTCACACACTCATTCTCTCACTCACAGTCACATTCTCACTCACAAACTCACACTCACACACACACTCACACTCACACTCACATTCACTCACACTCTCACTCACATTCACACTCACACTTGCACACTCACACACACTCACACTTGCACACTCACTCACACTGTCACAATCACAGACACTAACACATTCACTCACACTCACACACACTCACACACTCATGCACACCCACACTGACACAATTATTCACACAAACTGACTCTCACACACTGACATACTCACCCTGACAGTCACTCAGACTCACACTCACAGTATTGTTTTTCTCCAACAGGTGCCACACCACCCCTCCCTCAAGTCTTATGTTCCATTCAGGGGCCTTCTCACTTACACTCACACACTCATACTCTCACTCACAGTCATGCACTCACATTCTCACTCACAAATTCACACCCACACACTCAACCCCACTCACAACTGCACTCTCACTCACTCATAATTTCACTCACACTCACTCACACGCACCCTCACACCCACACACTCACACACTGTCACACTCACTCACACACACACACTCACTCACTCACACTCACTCTCACTCACTCACTCACAAACACACTCACTCACTTTCACTCACACACACACTCACTCACACACACACACACTCATACTCACACTCACACACACTCTCACTCACATTCACTCACATTCTCACTCACAAACTCACACACTCACACACTCAACCCCACTCACACTCACATTCTTACAATTTCACTCGCACTCACCCTCGCACACTCACTCACACTCGCACACTCACACAACACACTGTCACACTCACAGACCCTAACAGGGTCCCTCACACACTCACACTCACACACTCACCCACACTCACATAAGCTCATTCACTCACACTCACAAACACACAGACTCATGCTTACTTTCACTTACACACACTTAATCTCACACTCTTCCTCATGCATACTCACACTCACACACTCACACACACTCTTGCTCACATACACTCTCGCTCATAGTCACTCACATTCTCACTCACAAACTCACATTCATGTTCACACTCTCAACCCCACTCACACTCACACTCCCTCACTCACACTTTCACTCACATTCATCCTTACACACTTACACTCACACACATACTGACACTCCCACACTCACTCACTCACACTCTCACACTCACTCACAGACACTAACATGGTCACTCACACTCACACTTACACACACTGTCACACTCACACACTGACTCATACAAACTCACTTACTCACACACACACTCACACTCACTCAAACTCACACTCAGTTTTTGTTTTCTCCATCATGTGCCTCAGAATCCCTCCCTCAAACCTTATCTTCCAATCAGGGGCCTTCTCTGTGATTTGTATTACCCTACTTGGCCCGAGACACATCCTGGGTTCGAACCAGGAGATCAGCATCTCCAGTTACCAGCACAGGGGCTCATGGGAAGGCACTTTCATCCATGGAGACCCAGGAACACTTCTTGGCCTCACATTTTATTTTTTCTGCCACATATGCCCCACCTCCCCTCACTCCAACCTTACTATCCCCTCAGGAGCCTCCAGCCTTCTTTGTGGTACCCCTAACGGGCCCAATAGGCACACTGATTTCAAACCAGGGAACCCAGGGTGCCTGAAGAACAGTGCTGTGGCTGATGGGAAGGCACTTTCATCCCTGGGGAGCCCATCACTGCTCCTCTCTGGCATCAATTTTATTCTTTTTCTGCCTGAGGAGCCCCATAAGCCCTCCTTATAACCTCACCTTCCCCTCAGGGTCTTTCTGTTCATTTTGGAGAACCCCTGTAGGGCCCGAGACACACCCTGATTTTGAACCATGGATGCCACGGTCCCCAGGGGCCAGTGCAGGGTCTGATATGAAGGCACTGTTGTCCGTGTGGGACCCAGGAGCACTTCTAAGCGGTGCAATTTTCTTCTATTTTTTCTGCCACAAGTGCACCAGCTCCCATTCCTCAAAGCTTAAGTTCCCTCTGGTGCCTTCTTCCTTCTTTGGGGCACCCATAGTGTTACCGAGACACACCCTGGTTTTGAGCTGGTTAGGCTAAGGTCCATGGGGCCCAGTGTAGGGATGTCGGGATGGTACTTTCTTCCGTGAGGGACAAGGAATGCTTCTCGATGGCCCACTTTTATTTTTGTTGTAATACCACAGGTAACCCAGCTCACAAACACTCACACACTCACTCACTCACACTCACACTCACACACTCAGTCACACTCACACTCACACTCTCACACACACAAGCACCCTCACACTCACACACACTCACATTCACACACTCACTCTCACTCACACTCACACTCTCACACTCACACTCACTCTCACTCACTCACTCTCACTCACACTCACAAACACACACCCACACTCACTCACTTTCACTCACACACACCCACACTCTCACTCACTCACACTCACAAACACACACACCCACACTCACATTCACTCACTCACACTCACTCACAGTCACTCACATTCTCACTCACAAACTCACACTCACACACTCACACATTCACTCACACTGTCACACTCACACTCTCACTCACACTTTCACTCACACACACTCACACTCACAAACTCACACTCACATGCACACTCACACTTGCACACTCACAGTGACTCACACACTCACAGAGTGAAACTCACACACACAAGCCATCTCTCACACACACACTCACTCTCACTCACACACTCACTCTCACTCACACTCACACTCACTCTCACATTCACTCTCACTCACACTTGCAAACACACACACTCACACTCACTTTCACTCACACACACTCATACTCTCCCTCATGCACACTCACACTCACACAATCACTCACACTCACACTCACATTCACACCCATGCTCACTCACACTCAAACCACACACTCACACTCACTCACACACACACAAAACTCGCACACTCACTCACATTGTCACACTCACAGACACTAACACTCACAGTCACTCAAACTCACATTTGCTCACCTTCACTCACTCTCACATTCACAAACACACTCACACTCACTCACTTACACACACACTCACACTCTCCCTCATGCACACTCACACACACTCACACACACTCACACACATGCACACTCACAAACACACTCACACTCATATTCAGTCACACTCACACTCACACTCACACTCTCCCTCACACACAGTCATTCACACGCACAAGCACACTCAACCACACTCACACACACTCACACTCTTGTTCATAGTCACTCACATTCTCACTCACAAACTCACACTCACACACTCAATCCCATTCACACCCACACTCTTCCACTTTCACACTGATGCTCACATACACACTCACACTCGCACATTCACTCACACTGTCACTCTCACTCACAGACACTACACAGTCATTCATACACTCATTCACACACATTCACTAACTCTCAAAACACACACACTCACACTCACTTTCACTTACACACACTCACACTCTTCCTCACACACTCACACTCACACACATGTACACTCACACACACTCTCACATTGTCACTCACAAACTCACACTCACACTCACACACCCAACTGCACTCACACTCACTCACACTTTCACTCACACACTCACACACACCTCACACTCGCACACTCACTCACACTGTCACACTCACAGACACTAACACTCACAGTCACTCACACTCACTCTCACTCACTCACACTCTCCCTCATGCACACTCACACTCATATTCAGTCACACTCACACTCACTCTCATTCACTCTCACTCACTCACACTCACAGTGACTCACACACTCACAGAGTGAAACTCACACACACATTCACACACATGCACACTCACACACATGTACACTCACACACATGCACACTCACACACAGTCATTCATACACTCATTCACACTCACTCATTTTCACTCACACACACTCATGGTACTTTATTCTCCAGCAGGTATCTCACCATCCTTCCATCAAATCTCATGTTCCATTCAGGGCCTTCTCTGTGATTTGTGGTAACATACCTGGCCCGAGATGCACCCTGGGTTCGAACCAGGGACTCCAGGATCTCCAGGTACCAGCACAGGGTCTCATTGGAAAGTACTTTCGTCCATGGAGACCCAGGAACACTTCTAAGTGGTGTAATTTTTCTTTTCCTTTTCTGCCACAAGTGCACCTGCTCCCCTTCCATAAAGCTTACCTTCCCTCTGGTGCCTTCTTCCTTCTTTGGGGCACCCATAGTGTTACCAAGATGCACCCTGGGTTCGAACCAGGGACTCCAGGATCTCCAGGTACCAGCACAGGGGCTCATGGAAGGCACTTTCTTCCATGGGGACAAAGAATGCTTCTCAATGGCCTGCTATTATTTTTTGTTGTAATACCACAGCTAACCCAGCTCACAAACACACACCCACTCACACTCACACTCACCCTCACACACTCACTCACACTCACACACACACTCTCACACACACACACTCTCACACACACTCACACTCACACACTCATACTCTCCCTCATGCACACTCACACTCACACACACTCACTCAAACACTGACATACACTCACAGTCACTCAAACACACACTCATGGTACTTTATTCTCCAGCAGGTATCTCACCATCCTTCCATCAAATCTCATGTTCCATTCAGGGGCCTTCTCTGTGATTTGTGGTAACATACCTGGCCCGAGATGCACCCTGGGTTCGAACCAGGGACTCCAGGATCTCCAGGTACCAGCACAGGGTCTCATTGGAAAGTACTTTCGTCCATGGAGACCCAGGAAAACTTCCTGGCCACACGTTTCATTTTTGCTGACACATGTGCTCCACCTCCCCTCACTCCAACCTTACAATCCCTTCAGGAGCCTCTGGCCCTCTTTGTGGTACCCCTAACAGGCCCGATAGGCACCCTGGTTTTGAACCAAGGAACCCAGGGCGCCTGAGGGTCTTTCTGTCCATTTTGGAGTACCCCTGTAGAGACCAAGATGCACCCTGATTTCAAAGAATGGACGCCACGGTCCCCAGGGACCAGTGTAGGGTGTAATATCAAGGCACTGTTGTCCGTGTGGGACCCAGGAATGCTTCTAAGTGGTGTAATTTTTCTTTTCCTTTTTCTGCCACAAGTGCACCTGCTCCCCTTCCATAAAGCTTACCTTCCCCTCTGGTGCCTTTTCCTTTTTCGGGTCACCCATAGTTTTACCAAGACACACCCTAGTTTTGAACCCTTTAGGACACAGACCCCGGGGTCCATTGCAGGGGCTGCCGGGATGGCACTTTCTTCCATGGGGGACAAAGAATGCTTCTCAATGGCCTGCTATTATTTTTTGTTGTAATACCACAGCTAACCCAGCTCACAAACACACACCCACACTCACTCACACTCACCCTCACACACACTCACTCACACTCACACCCACACTCTCACTCACTCACACTTTCACTCACACTCACCCTCACACACTCACACTCTCACACTCACACTCACACTCACACACACTCACTCACACACTCACACTGTCATTCACTCACACTCACGCTAACTCAACCTCACACTCACTCAAACTCACACACTCACACTCACTCACACACACACAAAACTCGCACACTCACTCACATTGTCACACTCACAGACACTAACACTCACAGTCACTCAAACTCACATTTGCTCACCTTCACTCACTCTCACATTCACAAACACACTCACACTCACTCACTTACACACACTTACACAAACTCACACACTCACACTCATTCACATTCTCTCACTCACAGTCACTCACACTCACACACTCACTCACTTTCACTCACACACACTCACTCACAGTCACTCAAACTCACACTCACACTCACTCACCTTTTTTTCTCTGACAGATGCCTCACCATCCCTTCCTCAAGCCTTATGTTCCAATCATTGGCCTTCTCTGTGATTTGTGTTACCCTACCTGGCCCGAGATGCACCCTGGGTTCGAACCAGGGACTCCAGGATCTCCAGGTACCAGCACAGGGGCTCATGGGAAGGCACTTACGTCTGTGGAGACCCAGGAAAACTTCCTGGCCACACGTTTCATTTTTGCTGACACATGTGCTCCACCTCCCTCACTCCAACCTTACTATCCCTCAGGAGCCTCTGGCCCTCTTTGTGGTACCCCTAACAGGCCTGATAGGCACACACACTGCGTTCCAACCAGGGATCCCAGGGTGCCTGAAGAACAGTGCTGTGGCTGATGGGAAGGCACTTTCATCCCTGGGGAGCCCAGGAATGCTCCTCGCTGGCATCCATTTTCTTCTTTTCTGCCACAGGAGCCCCATATGCCCCCTTCTAACCTCACCTTCCCTCAGGGTCTTTCTGTTTTGGAGTATCCCTGCAGGGCCTGAGATGCACCCTGATTTCCAACCAGGGATGCCATGGTCCCCAGGGGACAGTGCAGGGTCTGATGTGAAGGTCCTGTTTTCCAGGTGGGACCCAGGAATGCTTCTAAGTGGTGTAATTTTTCTTTTCCTTTTTCTGCCACAAGTGCACCTGCTCCCCTTCCATAAAGCTTACCTTCCCCTCTGGTGCCTTTTCCTTTTTGGGTCACCCATAGTTTTACCAAGACACACCCTAGTTTTGAACCCTTTAGGACACAGACCCCGGGGTCCATTGCAGGGGCTGCCGGGATGGCACTTTCTTCCATGGGGGACAAAGAATGCTTCTCAATGGCCTGCTATTATTTTTTTGTTGTAATACCACAGCTAACCCAGCTCACAAACCCTCACACACTCACTCACTGACACTCACACAATCACTCACACTCACAGTGACTCACACACTCACAGAGTGAAACTCACACACACAAGCCATCTCTCACACACACACTCACTCTCACTCACACTCTCACTCACACTCACACTCACACTCACTCTCACATTCACTCACACTCACACTTGCAAACACACACACTCACACTCACTTTCACTCACACACACTCATACTCTCCCTCATGCACACTCACACTCACACAATCACTCACACTCACACTCACATTCACACCCATGCTCACTCACACTCAAACCACACACTCACACTCACTCACACACACACAAAACTCGCACACTCACTCACATTGTCACACTCACAGACACTAACACTCACAGTCACTCAAACATTCGCTCACCTTCACTCACACTCACAAACACACTCACACTCACTCACTTACACACACTTACACTCTCACACACACTCACACACACCCACACTCAAACTCACCCAAACTCACTCTCTCACACTCACACTCTCGCTCATAGTCACTCACACACATTCTCACAAACTCATACACTCATACACTCAACCCCACTCACACTCACACTCTCACTCACTCACACTTTCACTCATACCCTCACACACTCACTAAGACACACACTCACACTCACACTGTCACTCGCTCACACTGTCACACTCATTCACACTTACAGTCATGGTCACTCACACTAACTCACAGTCACACACACTCTCACACTCACTGACACAAACTCACACACACTCACACTCATGCTAACTCAACCTCACACTCACTCACCTTTTTTTTTCTCCGACAGATGCCTCACCATCCCTTCCTCAAACCTTATGTTCCAATCATTGGACTTCTCTGTGATTTGTGTTACCCTACCTGGCCCGAGACGCATCCTGGATTCGATCCAGGTACACGACCATCTCCTGGTACCAGCGCAGGGGCTCATGGGAAGGCACTTTCTTCCATGGAGACCCACGAATGCTTATCGGTGGCACATTTCATTTATTCTGCCAGATATGCCTCACTTTCCTTCACTCCAACCTTACAATCGCCTCAGGAACCTCCAGCCCTCTTTGTGTTACCCCTAACAGGCCTGATAGGCACACACACTGCGTTCCAACCAGGGATCCCAGGGTGCCCACAGAACATTGCTGTGACTGATGGGAAGAATCTTTCATCCCGAGGAGCCCAGCAATGCTCCTTGCTGGCATCTATTTTCTTGTCTTTCTGCCACAGGAGCCCCATATGCCCCCTTCTAACCTCACCTTCTCTCAGGGTCTTTCTGTTTTGGAGTATCCCTGCAGGGCCTGAGATGCACCCTGATTTCCAACCAGGGATGCCATGGTCCCCAGGGGACAGTGCAGGGTCTGATGTGAAGGTCCTGTTTTCCAGGTGGGACCCAGGAATGCTTATTGGTGGTACATTTCATTTATTCTGCCAGATATGCCTCACTTTCCTTCACTCCAACCTTACAATCGCCTCAGGAACCTCCAGCCCTCTTTGTGTTACCCCTAACAGGCCAGATAGGCACACACACTGTGTTCCAACCAGAGATCCCAGGGTGCCCACAGAACAGTGCTGTGACTGATGGGAAGAACCTTTTGTCCCTGAGGAGCCCAGGAACGCTCCTCACTGGCATCCATTTTCTTCTCTTTCTGCCACAGGAGCTCCATATGCCCCCCTTCTAACCTCACCTTCCTCTCAGGGTCTTTCTGTTTTGGAGTATCCCTGCAGAGCCTGAGATGCACCTTGATTTCCAACCAGGGATGCCATGGTCCCCAGGGGACAGTGCAGGGTCTGATGTGAAGGTCCTGTTTTCCAGGTGGGACCCAGGAATGCTTCTAAGTGGTGCGATTTTCTTTTATTTTTCTGCCACAAGTGCAGCAACTCCCCTTCCTCAAAGCTTAACTTCCCCTCTGCTGCCTCCTTACTTCTTTGGTACACCCATAGTTTTACTGCAATGCATCCTGGTTTCGAGCCGGTTAGGCCACTGTCCCCAGTGCCCAGTGCAAGGGCTGTCAGGAAGGCACTTTCTTTCATGGGGGAGAAGGAATGCTTCTCGACGGCCCGTTTTTACTTAATACCACAAGTAACCCAGCTCACAAACACTCACACATTCACTCACTCACTCACACACACTCACTCACACTCACAGTCACTCACACTCACACATTCATGCTCTCTCACACACAAGCACCCTCACACTCACACCCACACACTCACACACACACTCTCACACTCACTCACACTCACTCACACTCACACTCACTCACACTCTCACACTCACTCATTTTCACTCACACACACACACTCACCCTCACACTCACACACACTCTCACACTCACTCATACACTCACTCACACTCACAAACACACACACTCACACTCACACTCACACCCAACCACTCTCACTCACACTTAAACCACACACTCAACCCAACTCACACACACACTCTCACTCACTCACACTTTCACTCACACTCACACATTCACACTCACACACACAAACACTCGCACACTCACTCACACTGTCACACTCACAGACACTAACACTCACAGTCACTCAAACATTCGCTCACCTTCACTCACACTCACAAACACACTCACACTCACTCACTTACACACACTTACACTCTCACACACACTCACACACACCCACACTCAAACTCACCCAAACTCACTCTCTCACACTCACACTCTCGCTCATAGTCACTCACACACATTCTCACAAACTCATACACTCATACACTCAACCCCACTCACACTCACACTCTCACTCACTCACACTTTCACTCATACCCTCACACACTCACTAACACACACACTCACACTGTCACTCGCTCACACTGTCACACTCATTCACAGACACACTCATGGTCACTCACACTAACTCACAGTCACACACACTCTCACACTCACTGACACAAACTCACTCACACACACTCACACTCTCACACTCACTCACACACTCACACTCACTCACCTTTTTTTCTCTGACAGATGCCTCACCATCCCTTCCTCAAGCCTTATGTTCCAATCATTGGCCTTCTCTGTGATTTGTGTTACCCTACCTGGCCCGAGATGCACCCTGGATTCGATCCAGGTACATGAGCATCTCCTGGTACCAGCGCAGGGGCTCATGGGAAGGCACTTACGTCTGTGGAGACCCAGGAACACTTATTGGTGGTACATTTCATTTATTCTGCCAGATATGCCTCACTTTCCCTCACTCCAACCTTACAATCCCTCAGGAACCTCCGACCCTCTTTGTGTTACCCCTAACAGGCCTGATAGGCACACACACTGCGTTCCAACCAGGGATCCCAGGGTGCCCACAGAACATTGCTGTGACTGATGGGAAGAATCTTTCATCCCCGAGGAGCCCAGCAATGCTCCTTGCTGGCATCTATTTTCTTGTCTTTCTGCCACAGGAGCCCCATATGCCCCCTTCTAACCTCACCTTCTCTCAGGGTCTTTCTGTTTTGGAGTATCCCTGCAGGGCCTGAGATGCACCCTGATTTCCAACCAGGGATGCCATGGTCCCCAGGGACAGTGCAGGGTCTGATGTGAAGGTCCTGTTTTCCAGGTGGGACCCAGGAATGCTTCTAAGTAGTGCAATTTTCTTTTATTTTTCTGCCACAAGTGCAGCAACTCCCCTTCCTCAAAGCTTAACTTCCCCTCTGCTGCCTCCTTACTTCTTTGGTACACCCATAGTTTTACTGCAATGCATCCTGGTTTCGAGCCGGTTAGGCCACTGTCCCCAGTGCCCAGTGCAAGGGCTGTCAGGAAGGCACTTTCTTTCATGGGGGAGAAGGAATGCTTCTCGACGGCCCGTTTTTACTTTTCGTTGTAATACCACAAGTAACACAGCTCACAAACACTCACACATTCACTCACTCACACTCACACAATCATTCACACTCACAGTCACTCACACTCACACATTCATGCTCACACACACAAGCACCCTCACTCACACACACTCACACTCACACCCACCCACTCTCACTCACACTCACTCACACACCCACTCTCACTCACACTCTCACACTCACTCACACTCACTCACTTTCACTCACACACACCCTCTCCCTCACAAACACTCATTCACACTCACAAACACTCACACACATGCACACTCACACACACTCAGTCACACTCACACACTCACACTCTCACTCACGGTCACTCACATTCTCTCTCACAAACTCACACTCACACTCAACCCCACCGATACCTGAATTCTCATGCACACTTTCACTCACACTCACCATCACACACTCTCACTCACAAGCACACTCACACTGTCACTTTCACTCACAGACACTGACACTCACTGTCACACTCACACTCACTCTCACTCACTCACACTCACACTCACAAACACACTCACACTCACTCACTTTCACTCACACTGTCACACTCACACACTCACTCACTCACACACACTCACTCACATTCACACACTCACACTCACACACACTCACTCACACTCAACCCCATTGACACCTGAATTCTCATGCACACTCACACACATTCTCACAAACTCACACTCACTCATTTTCACTCACACACATTCTCACAAACTCACACTCACAGTCACTCAAACTCACACTCACTTTCACTCACACACATTCTCACAAACTCACACTCACACCAGAAAGAAGTTTTCTGAGAAAGTTCTTTGTGATGTGTGA